>QYTT01082249.1:0-14539 GCA_006980735.1 Dasypogon diadema
GACAAATAGACAACTTTTTAAGAACATCGACTTGACGACAGACAAATAGACAACTTTTTAAGAACATCGACTTGTCCAAAGGAGAATATTCAATATACTGATACCTGCTAGAATTAAATTAACGAGCATTTCATAAAGATCAGTGGCAAATTCGTTTCGAAAGGTCGCTATTTACAAGAGCAACATAATTTTCAACCTGTCCAATATGAGAATTGCGCAGATTTTAATGTAAGTGTCTCGTGTGAGTTCAGGTAAATCAGGTTAGTGACGATTTAGCGGCATGGGAGTCAAAGTCGATCCCTGTGGAATACCATTTGCTTGAGCGAGGACATTACAACAGTCACCTTTACTGTAACATAATTGATTGAAAAGGCCAACTAAGGAGGAGTCGCTAATAAAGGATAAGATGAAAAGAGATGGATTTAGAAAAAGTTGAAAACAGATGTCAGATAAGAGGACCGTATACTACCTAGGAGAAAATCAGATGGAGTGTTGGTTTTAACGATAGGCCATATATTTTGAGAAAATGGGCGTCACTTTTCGAGGGCAAATTAGAAAATTAGATGGGCAATTTTTTCGGAGCCTGTGAACTCGACTCTGACCAATTAGAGTAAAATTCATGGGCCTAGGCATTTTTTTGGGCAAAATTCTAATGTTCACCGGATCGAAGTGAGGGAGGGCTCGTTTGAAAGGGGGAGGCCTGTGTGCTTTCTATAACGACAAGCATTTTTTTACGTTTACGTTTCAAAATTATACCCATTGAGTATTTTTATTAATCCATCTTCAGATAACAATTTTTTTTCCCAAAGAATGGCAATCTAAATTTGGCGAGAATGGGACACTGTGCTAGAAAGTGAATGAGATCCTCATCTTCGCTACGCTGCTGAGCTGTTATTGTTCCAAGAACTAACATTCAACATTACTAGATCACATCTATACTTTAAAATAACACTGATTTTTTGGAGCGAAAAACTATCTCGGAAGTAACTTTCGTGTTGAGCTGAGGCATTATTGTTACACCTAAATATTTATAACGATTTACTATCTCTATAGCTCCTCCCTTTTCCAACTTTTTTTAATTTGCCTATGTCCTCCGCTCCTTTGAGATATCATCATCTTGTACTTATTTCAGTGCACTGATAAAATCCATCTTTTTGTATATTTTTCAATAGAGTTTAGAAGTATCTACATTAGCTGAATATTATTATTCAATCACCAACGGAGAGGCTATTAAGATCAGTCTGTAATGAGAAGCAGTCCTTAGTATGTAGTATTAATTTTAATGGAAAGCTTAAGATCATCAGAAAATATAGAGCATTTAGGATTAATAAAGTTATCAGCAATATCTTAAGAAATAGCAGGAAAAGCAGAGGTGCTAGATGGCTGCCTTGATGAAAAGAAGCCGGACAAATGAGAGTTAAACTCACGTGGAGAGGGTTCCATACGATGAATATATTATCTACCATGTTTTTTTTTTAAATCTGACCCAAATTTGTTTGTGGTAACTAAAAAAAAAAGTATGTATGGTACCGGAAGCGGTAAAAGATCATCTTCTGCACCAATGTTGGTACAGATAGACTTGGAGTAATCCGTTAAAAGTTTGCAACAGAAACGTGTGCCAAATGAATTACCTACTGTTGCAATATTCAAACACCCTGGGAAAGTTTAATGTTATTAAAGTTATTTCTAAAATAAAATTCAACCTTAAAAAAGAAAAGTTTAAAATTTTTGTTGTCCGTCCATTTCGCAGTTTCGATCTTTCTGTTCTTCCTGTTCTTCCTTTAATTGAATCCTACCTCTCTCTAGTCACAATATGAATTTTTCAATATTGAAATATATAAACATATTAAATCAGTGGACTTAGCTTTCCACTAGGAGTAGAACGTGATGAAATAAAAAAAAAATTAATTTTCTGAAAAAAAATGACTTAAGGTGCTTGCGCAACGGAGCATGGATGGTTGCTGGTAGCTGTTTAACCCATGCAGAAATAAACAATATCACTTATATTGCTATTATGGCAGAAAAAAAAGAAATCGTTTAATAGATGTCCGTCTGTCTGTTCGTCCACCCATTATCTCGAGACCGCTTTGAGCTAGAAATTTGAAATTTGATAGACAGATACCTTGTTAAAAATGAAAGATCAAGTTTGAAGATGAACCATTTTGGACAACTCCTTCAAAGGGTTGCTATATAAAAACTTCAATTATATCAAATAAAAAATCTGAATTTTTCCCCTAAAATGAGTTACGTTTCGAAGTAGATGGATAAATTTTGGTATACAAGAGTTTTTAGCAAAGATAAAATATCTTGGCAGCAACTGAACCGGACAACCCCTTCGAAGGGTTGCTATATGAAAATATATAAATACACATAAATAGATTTTCAGACACGGCAGTTCCGGTCCTATATATGCTATGTCGGGGAACTCCCTTGTTTCGAAAGAACCAAATGGCTTACGGCCAAGGAGATGGTCACAGCGTGGACCCGGAGAGCGTCGCCAGGGAGTGGATTGAAAGCGGGACAGCGAATTTTAGTTTTGGAAGGACCTGGTCAATTTTGAGTGAGGTTATTGGCAACATCACCAGGTGTGAAAATTACAGTAGAGCCAAATATCTCTCGGTGGACATCAATATACTGGTGGATACTAATCGAAATAAAGGCCGCTCAAATAGGGAAGATATCGCAACCTTTGTAGGTGAAAGGCTGGCGGAATTGCGCCTGGCAGGTTCTTCGATCGTTGCCACAGATGCATCGATAGGACCCAATGCTGTCTCGGCGAGCATGGCCGTGTATATTGAGAGTGCTGACTCACTGTGATCATAGGCTCTCCTCCGCCACCGCGGAGCTCATTGCCATTAATTTGGCCGTAGCATGGGCATTGGAAAACAATGTTCAGAATGTGGCAATTATTACTGATAGCAAAGCTATCTGCTTGCTTACTTCTTGTGAGGGAAAATGAATTGAATCACCATATCTCTGAAATACACAGGTCCCTGAGGGATTTCAGCGGCCGGGTCAAAGTCTTATGGGTGCCGGGGCACTCCGGAATACCCACAAATGAAAAGGCGAATAGGGGCGCGAAGGAAGTTGGAGAGACCCCATCACTCAGGGACATTCTGACGGGTGTGCGGAGTAAAGTATTTGAAATGTGGAATGAGAAATTCCAAGCACAGGCCGCAAACAAGGGCCGTTTTTTTAGAGACATTCTGGACAATCCCTGGTGGTTGAATGAGTGGGGAGTTTCTTTTTCTAATAAAAGGTTGTAAAACCAGTTTTGCCCATTGTTTTTTTAGTTTCCTTAGCCCGGTGCCCATTCGTTTCTGTACGTGGCCCCACATTCTAATTCTTTTACATGTAACTCATCGCTATACGGTGATATCAGTTACTTCAGAAAATCCCTTGGTGTTATCGTCTCCTAAACATTAAGTAAATCTTACATTATTTTGTTTTGATCTCTTTCTGAAATGTACGAAACCATACCGTTGAGGGAAGAAAAGTCTCGCTTTTGCCACGACCTGTCTAACATCACATCCATCTTGCGTCAACAGTTGCTTCTAGGGCTTACATTATTGACGCTTTGGCTACATCGTAAACGATGTTTTTTTTTTAATTTCCATATATTTCACCCATTTTGTGGGGGAGAAGGCGAATTCATTACGCCACAAAAAGTTTTTGTAGTCTCTTGGCAAAAACTTACAACACATCTTAGTTCGTAAGTTTATTCCAAAGAACTTCCTGCTCTGTTCCTTTATAGAATCTTTACCCTGTGGTATTGGTTTGGGTATCGCCCAATTTTTTATTTTAATGACGAAGAAGTGACAAAAGATAAATTCAAACCTGAAGTACTCTGTTCCTCATCAAGTTCTATTGGGAAATTATTCATTTTACTTTCCCCTTTTTTGTTTTTCCCCAGTGAAGGATTCTAAACATTTCTACATTTTCTGAAAATCTTCGTCGAACGCGATATAACATAACAAACACTAGAAGAAAACACAGAAACAATAATCAATTTAAGCATGACAATATTATTCAACAAATGAAACAAATATAAAACTGAAAAAGAGGAGGTAGGTCTAGATTATTGTTTTTGATTGTTATTGATTGTTTTTTTAATGTAAGATACATATTTTGATCGATTTACTTGATAAAATTTCAATTAGTAATTAAGCTATGTGAGATTAAAGATATGGAAAAATTAAGATTTTTTTAAAATTGTGTAGTAATTGTAAAAACAATATTATTAAAATAATATTCAATCAAAATAAAGGTGACATTATAGAATTAGAAGGTTGGTCTGAAAATTAGCATACTCAACAAAAAACACAATACAATAATTCTAACGTAGGTCACAATAAACACATTTAAAACGAATTGTAAGTATGCAAGAGATATTTTTCGATTCTAGACATGAGAAATATTTTTGATTTTTGTTTTTTAGAGAAACAACGTGCATATTAAATATAAATCGAGTTCAACAAAATGCTTTGCAATATCATTCCTAATTTAGCATTAATTGAAATGGCCAGTAACTTATTACCAGCAGAGATATAATTTCATGAATAAAGTCCGTTTATTACGATTAATTATGAAATTAGCTTACCGGTCAATTTAACGGATATCCGGAGTAAGAGGTGCATACATCATTCAGAATTTCAAAATTGCAAAGCTAAAAGAAAAATAGCTTTGAGTATAATGTTCATATCATTCCATCCATAAAAATCAGCATAAACTTAAAAAAATCATGGTAAATTCTCATCAGTAGAATGGCCTTAATCAGTTAATTGTTTCGTCCTCTTTGGAAAATTCGTATCTAAATTGTGTCGCAAAAATTTAACGATGATGAGTATACTCATCAAACACAGAGTATGTATAATATGAAAATAGGTTGTAATGAAATGACTTTTATTTTATTACATCAATACTCACATTTATTCGTTTACTTAAACTAAAATATATATTTGGCATATGAACGAAAAAAAAACATGAAAAATTAATTTCTTACTTTAATTTGCTGTTAGAGAATGGTATTGAGCAAATGCATGGTATAATGCATAATGGAACTTTGCAAGTTGGACACCAATATCGTGATTCTTTCTGAATATTATTTTTAAAACAATGTGCACACCTTCGTGTAGGATTAGTCTTTGAAGTTAAATTTAATTTCAAACCGATATCTTTTTGACGGTATGTACTGTTTCCACAATAAACAATCCTTCCACATTAGCAATGACACGTCAATGCAAATATCCCACTTTGGGAATATATAAGGTTTTACATTTTCCTTGCATATTTTACTATAGCTTGATTTATATTACCAAAACTTGTATTGTCTTCGAAATAAAAAAATTTACATAGCAGTAAAAATCTTTTTGAATTAATTATTTCACCAAAGAAAGGAGTAGATACTAATAGTTTCCCTTGTAGAAAAATACATCTGTAAAGGTGGTTTTTTCACAATGCCTTGTAAAATTAATAATGCAATAAAACATGTTATTTAATTATGTGTTGTTGGGTACCATTTTTTCATTCTTTATCGCGGTTTCAAATTAGGGTGCCATCATAAGAATTGTCGAGCGCATAAATTTATCTGTTCAACTATAATGTTGATCAGATCGTTATCTAAATATTTTTCCATATAAAATAAACACTTATGTGTGGATGATATTGGTATGATGAATTGATGTCTAGGATTGGCAGAAAATTCAAAAGGTTCTCTGTTACCTCCTCTTATATTCTATTGAATATTTTCATTTTCATTTTCCTTATCACTATCGCTGTTCTCAGAGTCATTATCATCAGATTCGCTATCTTCGAAGCATCAGGCTCGATTTCTGCATCACTATCGAATTCATTTTGCGGATACAATCAACTAAAAAAAAACAGCTTTTTTTATTTACTTTCCTCGATCAGACAAAAATATTTTGTAAAATACATTATTATGGCAAATACACATTCAAATGGTAAAGTGTTATGAGGCAATTCGACAAGGAATCATAAACCTTGGGAAAACCTGGCGACGCAATGTAAAGGACTTACTCAATATTCTCCTAGCATATAAATACAAAATTAGAAAGTATGCACGCTGCTGCAATTATCCCGGGCAGGTCGTAACATTACAGTCCGATATTTATGTAAACGAATCCCAGATAATAAAATATAAACAAAAATGTGCAAGGAAATATCTTAGGAGGTAGGTAGTCTACAACTCAATTTGGATGACAACTCGAATCCCGCACACGAGCTATAAAAACGCCGCGTATAATTCCCTACATACTCATTAGTAAATCCCAGCGGGAAGTTTGGTCAGACCTCCCCCAGGAAGGTGGTTAGAAGCTAGTAAAGTTAATGGCAAAAAAGCCAAATAAGTGCAAAAAGCACGAACTGCTTCCAAGTTGATCTCGGAGAAGCTTGGAGGAAGGTGAACATTAATCCAGTATATGGAAAAAGCATTGAAGCATTCCTTCCATGTTGATCTCAGGTAAGTTTGCTGGAAGGTGTACATTAATCATATGATTAACTGCAGTTAGTTCTAACTTTTATCGTAAAGCTAGGAACTTCCCCGATTTGGATTGGTTTGGGGGTTTTCTGAACTGTTGTATTCATTTCTTCCAAATTTTTCGTGAAGTGAAGGTGCCTTTTAATAAAGTGGTAATTTGAGTCCCTCATACTGATTTCTTTAGTAATGACTACATAGTTGAGGATTTCAATATAGCGGCCTATCGAAGGAATAGGAGGACCTACCCCATTTTCAAACTCAGATTTACAATTCTTTTAAAAGTGCCACACACAAAATTTTAGCCTCTTAGCTAAATCTGTTCTTGAGTTATTGTGAAGAACGGACGGACGGACAGACGTGTTTAAATAGATTTGTTTTAATATTCTGAGCATACGTATATAATTATTTTTGCTCTATCATTAATGGTTCTATGCGTTACAAATGTTGATTCAAAAATAATATACTCTATAGGGTATAAGTACAAAACTGCGATAAAGTAAAAAGCTCAAGCAAGCAACCCATCCACCAGCATTTCCGGAGATGCATGATTCATCACTTCTAGGTCCTGTAGGAGGAAGCACACTAGAAAGCTCACATTGCTTCCTCCAGCGGACATGCAATGGTGAAAAAGAAATGAATTATCTTACGAAAGGGAATGGATTCTCATCTTCCATGAGATGCATTCGGCCTGCCTGATGGTATACTTCCATTTCCCGCTGGAATTTTTCTGAATACTCAGATGTCAACACTTGTTTGTTACAATCTATCTGTATCTTGAAATCTATCGTTTCAGTTATGCTTACGGATTTACCCTTTTAAAATAGATCTTAATTAAGAACACAGGCTTATTCTAATTAAATATCAACGGAAGTTCATGGAATCGAATTGAAAATACAAATCATGTGTCACGCCTTTTCACAAACCCAAAAGTAACCTTTGATATCTTGAATCGATGTGTATTGGCGAAAGTCTGTGGGTGTAAATTCTACATTGTAAAGCTATTTATGTTACAAGCAATGTGACATATATAGATTTTGTTTTAACTTTCAAGTTACGTGTTTCTATTTGTATTATATACTTTATTTTGTATTTTGAAACTCTATATTATGTTGTTCAATGGACATGTTCTATTTTGTTCATTTATAGCCTCTAAAGCGCGGACGAGATTCAGACTTTTCAAAGAACTGCCCAAGTCTGCGATATTTTTAAGTATCACTTGTATTCACTGAAGGGTAGTTCCCCGTCACAAAACCTAATTCAAGTTGTGTAAACTCAATTTTTCTATCCGCCATGTTCCATTTCAAGGAGAACGACACTCGAAGGTCCAATATAGCTCCAGTATTGATTACATTGATGTATTGTTATGCCCCGTAAAAATTTTTATTGGACTTTGAAGCATCTCAGGCAGGCTATAAAAGGGTGTTCTTAAACAGCAGAGTCCAAGGCAGCGTGTATGGATGGTAGGGGTTGCGATTTCCACACAAAGCTTTGCTGCTATCAAGCTGCCTGCTGCCGTTCGTCGGTTTTTATGAGGTTTCTTCTGTATACTGCTGCTTAGTTCTATAAAAAGCTCCAGAATACGACCATTTTTGATTAAAAGCCATTCGAAGGGAGAAAAAAGTTTGTTTTATTGCGCTGACGACCTTTTCATCGAAAATTTTATATTCCCCCTGTCCACAATTTGCTCTTCTGCCCTCGTCATTCAAAGTCTGCGGGGTATTTTCGAATATTATTGCTATCGGGATCTTTGATTGGGGATGTACAAAATAGAAAATCATTTTTAATGAAGTATTGGAATGGCGGTGCTCAGTTTCAAATAGGGTCTTCTTATTAAGTTATTTGGGGCACGTAGATTGCTCCGTGATATGATTTTATTATAATAGAATTTTTAGATAAGGGAATAAAAATGGAAAAAAGCAGGCAATTTTTTATTGGCTTTTCCTCGTAGATATTTGAAGGCGGATTATTTATAAACACTGGGAAGTGAGCACAAAAAGACTGATTTCACGAAGTAAAATCTAAAAATATTATCTTAAAATTGGAGATATAATGATTCCATCAACAAATAATTCCTTAGAATACGAACAATTCAAGGAAAATCGTTTTGAAAATTTGTTTTTATTATGTTCCTTTGTACACAAATTTACTTACTAACTAAATTTACGTACTAAATAAAAATTCGGATATAGACTACATTAAAGTTAAAAAGTAACAAAAGTAGCAGGTAAAATTATGATGAATTACGCTCAAGATTACCTAATGGATAAAATGTATAATTTACGTAGTTTCCAAAATAGAGTTAGTTAGGTTATAACGGTATGTAATGGGTACTAGGCATAATGGATTTTACCAAGTGCTTTAAATGCGCTGATTGAGCCCGCAGACTGAATACTAGGAGGAAGACACGTGCGCATTTACTATCCAGCTTAGGAAAAATGAAACTTCCGAGGAGAAAATGGGGCATATATAACACCTTAACAAGTTTTAGCCTATTATTATAAGATAAAATATTAGCTGAAAGCCATAGCCTTCGCAGACCACCATAAATTTTACCAAGTCTTCTCTTAACGTCATCACAATATTTCATTTGTTGGTTTAACACAATCCCAAGGTTGGTCACCCTGCTTAACATTGGTAACGGGAAACCATTTAGAAATATTGGGGGAACGTCAGACTCACTGAGAACGCTATTGTAAAAAAAACAATACTTTGAGATTTTCCAGGGCTTACCAGCAGTAGGTTTAGTCTGGTCCAATTATAGATTCTCTCCAGATCTAAATTGACACACTCCATGCAGTCCTCGACAAGCCTTATTGGCCGACTTAGCTGTACGTCATCAGGTTAGAGGTGGACACAGGCGTCCTGAACCACAGTTGGTAGGTCATTTATAAATAAACTGAACAATAGAGGGCCTAATATGGATCCTTGGGGTAAACTGTGCGAGGAGAACAACGGTTTGGAAAGATTATTGTCCACCTTGACCATCTGGCTGCGTCCAGACACGAAATTATTGACCAAGCGTACAGCTGACGTACCAAATTTGAAGTTAGTAGAAAGCTTCTGCACAATAATGTGGTGATTGAGACAATCGAAAGCCTTGGAAAAGTCCAGAAGGACTAATATCGTTAATTTTTCCTGATCCAAAGCGCCTCTAACATCAGATCATACTTTTAGGATAGCCGTCTCACAAGAATGAGAGGCCCGAAAACCAGACTGCCAACATGTCAGGAGTTTGCATTGTTCCACAAAATTAAGGATTTGGCTGTGCATTAACTTTTCCAGTACTTTACAAAGAAAACACAGTGAACTCATTGGATATTTCTATTAATTGGAAAAGAAAAGAAATTTTTAATAGATTTTTTAATAGATGTACTTACTAGGAATTTAATAAATATAAATATGTCCGTCTGTCTATCCAAGTGAGAAAACTTTGGACGATTTTCCTCTTCTAAAATGAGAATGCTTCGAAGTAGATGGATACATGTTACACAAGTATCTTAGTAAAACTAAAATATCTTCATAGAAAACGAACCAAATCGTGCAGTCCCTTTAGAGGGCTACCATATGAAAGTTTCACTTATTAAACTTGGAAATGTAGGTCTTTGAGGTCTCCAATTTCAAATCTACAGACGAAAATTTTTACAAAATGACGGATATATAGATCTTTAGGATTACCGATTACGAATTTAGCATTAACTTTTAAGAATTCCAGATGACCGTCATGAAAATAACCCTATATGGGTGCTCGAGGTCGCTAATTTCGAATTTGGAGTCGGATTTTTCAAATTCAAACTGGCGGAATCAATATGGTGGACAAAATTTTGTATATGTCAACGGAATGTTCACTAAATGGCAAATATGTATTGTGATCAATATTATATATTATGTTTCTGATTAATTCATGCATAAATTATTAAAGTGTACTGTTTGGCTTCCATGATCCACTCTATGGCGGTGAAACCCAAACTGTTGTATCAAATGATGTAAAATTTATACCTATATATATATATAAATGTTTTAAAGGCAGCTTGGAATAATTTCCTTTTGGAAGCGAGCAAAAGAGACGTGATTTTTAATGAAGGTTTTGTGTAATTTTTAATATGATAGAATCCGCGTACATGTTAATTTTTGTTTTAGCACTTAAATTTACATCACTTGTTGCAAAATCGTCACCAGTGAAAGGCCGCAAGGACAATTATTCAGAGTGACGTCACAAATGGCAATTCAAACTAAAAACATTACTAATCTTGTAGTCTGTAAACCGTGGTTCGAGCTTTACTGGTCAGACTCCTTCAAGAGCAGTGTTTGGTTGGGAGATTCGCTGTACCAAGAGACATCAAATTTGGATGCTCAAAAGAAACTATCTTCGAATCCTGAGGATTATGTCTCTGAGCTCCGAGAAAGGATGATCCCGATACATGAAGAAACGAGAAATTGATTGATGGTGGCTAGCGGTCGAATGAAGGCAAGATATGATGTCAAGGCGAATTCAAGCGGCTTCCAGGAAGGTGAAACCTTGTAGCTATTCAATTCGTATTGACGAAAAGGAAAATCGTCAAATTTGCAACAAGCTTGGGAAGGACTTTATAGGGCAGTGACGATACTAAACGATGTCATATATCGGATTCAAAAGGGACTTCAAAGGAAACTGAATGTGGTTAATTTTAGACAGGCTTGCACTATATTACAGGGAGGAGGAACGACATTTTGTTTGGGATGAACAAATCTAAGAGTGTAATACATAAGTATAGGCGCTAAGTTTTATGAAGTTACTCCAGAAGTAGGGTGGACTAATTCCGTCAGTAGTTCTAGTTAAGTAGGTTAAAGATAAAACGAGAGAATTATCTAGGACTTTTGGTAGGTATCTAGAATTTGCTAGAACCAAGAGATCAGCTCTATAAATAGCGTAGTGACAGAGTTAGTCTTGTGTTGTTGAAAGTGATGAAAAAAGCCTGGATTTGCGCTAGTGAATTATTAAGTGTATTGGCATTGTATTAACTTGTATTGTATTGACTTATAGAGATTGTTTGTGAAGTTATTGGTTAAAATTAGAGAACGATAGAATGAGTTTAGAATCTTGGTTGCAATAATTACTTAAACTGCTTGTGTTATAACTAAACTGAAACAATTGAGCTGTTTAAATGTATTTATGTGTGATATGCAATAAAAGCCAATTAAAATAAGTGCGTTTTCTAATTAATCCGCGTATTCTAGTCCGCAAACAGGCGTATTAATCAATGAGACAAATATCAGTAGTACTATATCACATACACATGTAGTACTTCTGTTATAAATTTCCTTTTTATATGAACGTATTCTATGATATTGATAAATCTAAAAGTATAACATAATCTCGTAGAAAAGAGGACAAAGTGTTATAAATGTTTTAGACATGTGAATAAAATTGAAAAAAATTCTTAGGGCGTTAAATATCACTTATATCCCTTTATGCTCTATATGCGGTATATGTTTGTCTCTGTAGTGCTTGTAGTGAATGTTTTTAAGACTTCATATCTGAACAATTTTAGTTATTGTGATCTGCAGGAGGTAAATACCACTGTCGTAAGCACTGTCCAAGACACAGTGGAGGCTTATTTGTACAGTCCTGAGATCGGTATGATGTGAATTTGTTTATTTTCTGCCTATAGCAGTACTTGCATTTTAGGAAATATGTTTTACGCTTGTAATTTGAAGGCGCCGGAATTTTTTCCTGAAGATCTGTTGTCGGAGTGTATCTAACATGCCTTTGTGATTTGCCATTATCAAGCACGAAATCACGTCCATTTGAATTCTGTGGTATTTTTAAAAGTGTATTTATCATATTGTCTCTAAAAGCGAGAAAATCAAATGAATGATTTATCTTCTTATAAATGTAATAAGAATTCCATACAGTAATATCTAGTAGATGTACCTTTTTGTACCAACAGATAGATTTTTTTAGGTGAGAAATAATATGATATAATTTGATCACATCCGTCTATGCCAGACATATTTGTATTATAATTAGCAATCTCTATCGGCTTGTTTTTCAAGATACCATACTTATTCTGTATGTCAATTATTTTGAGATGATTTTCCGTTGTAATACAAAGCACGTTCCGTTTATCCTTCTACTTACTAACATGAACGTTTCCCTGTCTCCTCCATATATGTTCTCCTCTCTTCATTTTTTTATTGGATTTTTAGATTTTTGGATTCCCTTTGCGATTGGAACGTAAAGTTCCAGTTGTATGAGTTTTCAAACTAAGTAATCGATTGCTCAGACTGATACTATTATAGTAGTTGTCCATAAATAAGGAATGGCCCTTCGATAACTACGGTGTCATTACTCTCATAACCACAGAATCCACTATAAGGAAGACGACTCATTTGATACTTTACCCTTATATATATATCTATATTGAAAGCATAGCCTTCATGTGTACAGAGCTAATAGAATTTAATCCCATACTTTTTTTTGACTTTATAAATTTCCGAAAACTTAATCTTCCGCGATGCAGCATCATTGATTCATCTAACGATAAATTTTTCCCAGGTTCATATGCGGTTTGAAATGAACTATATTTACAAACTTCAGAAGTTCGGAAATCTTAGATAGTTTGTCATTAAATGGTACGGATTCACAACTCAAACAAAGCAAAAGCTGTTCAAACCTTCGCCCTGTCATAGATGCCTCGAAAATTGGATGGTAATATAATGGACTGTTTGAACCAGTTTGAACGAATAGTAGTTGCCTTTATTTAAGACTGCAACAAATAAAGGCCAAAGAATACCTCCATTTCAACAACGTTTGTGTAGGATGGTAAGCAGAATAACTTCCTTTTTTGTTAAAAACACGTCTGATCTCTAGTAACACTTTATTTCCTCCTCCAAACGCAATCTTAATACTGCTTTGGCGCCCTGAGTGCTTAACCCAAAAATTTCTAACTTTTCTTTTAGGAGAGGAACTGTGGGCTTCTCGAGGAATCTTCCCACACGTGTTCTAACCAAGATCAGTCTTTTTTTTTATTATTATTAACCACAAGAAATATGACTCTAAGTAGCAGGAAGATCACTCGATGTAGTTAAATACGCTAATTTCTTTATCGTTTATCATAGGATTCATAAAAATTTGCACGATTTCGTATCACGTTACCCGTGGCATAAGTTCATAGCCGTAATCTAAACCATAAGTTTCCACGTAAAGGGCACGTTATACGCGATAATTTCCTTAATAGCGATGATACTTGCACAAAATTACCAACCCAAATTTCACTTTTTAAGCTAAAACACTTTCTTTTATAAAATCCCACTTCTGAAATTGTTGTAGGATGGTAAGCAGAATAACTTCCTTTTTTGTTAAAAACACATCTGATCTCTAGCAACACTTTATTAGGAGTGATCAACTATTGACAATCATATTCTCTTTGAGAATAAACCGCTCGAGATCCACCCGCATACAAACACTTATCTGCTTCAATAACACGATATGCAAATAGGGCAATAAAACTCGAACGATTTAAACTCGTACAACCTTTTGAACACGTAAACGTAAGAGCAGTCAGTTAGGCTTATATTGAGTAAGTATTGAACATTTCATATTCAAGTGATGATAACCAAATATTTTCGAAAGCGGTATTCTTTTCCCTTCTTTTAGGTGAAATAATGCAGTAACCAACGTGAATACCACATCTACATACAATTTGTAAGTGTTTAGAATATTTTGTTTTATAAATATATAAATTCTCTTCTTTCAGATTGACTCATAGATCGCCTACATTTGTTTTCTTGAAGCTCTGTATCTGGCAATTTCTCGTATGTGGACATGTTAGTGACAACAATTTGTTCCCATATTCATTTGTGCAGCTAACAATTAAATCCATTATTTTCCTAGACCTAAATTTTATCCGAAATCTCTTTCGAAATTTTGCAGTTTTTAATATCGTTAGCTACACCCATTAAAGACGAATCAAATTGAAAGTCTTGTATTTCTGCGGTATCTTCATTCCACAACGCAGTTGTCTCATCTATGAATCAGAAGATGATGATGTTGATAAACCCATA
>QYTT01082249.1:33714-50705 GCA_006980735.1 Dasypogon diadema
CTTTTTAGCTTGTATATTCACAATCACACGTATGTGATTGAGGACTACAAAAGTTCACATCCGCGCAAGCAATGTGCATGTATACCTTAACAGATTTGCCAGCGTAATGGACGACGACGACTGAACTCGATTTACAGAATATATCAAACTGGGCGTAGTGCAACAAACACTTTTTTCGTTTGTCCCCATAACTTTGAATTTGAAAAGGGTTTGTTTTATATTTCAAAATCTTTGATATGCGGACTTGAATACTTTCAGTGGAATTGGCAAAAACCGAGAACGCTGTGATAATCTTCGATACCAGGTTCCAGATCTGCCAAGAGAGAAAAATAAAATGTGTCGGATCCAAACACACAATAATGCTTTCGTTACCGGAATTCCGTGTTCTAATAACGTGAGAAAAAAAACTGCAAATCAAGATTTTGCAAACTGCAATGCAATACCATAACATTTCGTCATATACTACTATCATTCGAATAAAAGTCAAGAATGGAAATAAAAGTTTAAGGGATGCGGCACATACAGTATACTTTCTACAACAGTTTCATTCTTTTGGCCTATTACCTTCCTAGCGAAAGCAAGGAAGGTTGTCGATGTTAATTGTATATGTTTAGGGATTGCTTGACGAATTTGCTCCTTTGCTATTAGAACTAGGAGCTGCGACGATATATCTTGGCCTCTACCTGAAGCCTGAATTTCTCTGTCGCCGATCAATATGGTTAATAATTTAGTTATTATTATTATTAAGGGAAGGGGGCCTGAGGCGAGAGGCCTCTAATCACCGCGACCAGACTAGATCTATTGTGATATGGCCCATTTTATACATCCCGTTCCAACCTGAGGTCCTTAATAAAACCCAAAGTCTTCTTGGGAGCCGCGATTGCCACATCATTTGGGGAGGGGAAAGCCATTCTTAGATACCTAAATCTTAAGCGGCCGATAGCTTCACACTCGCAGAGAACATGTTCTGCAGTCTCTTCTTCTTCTAAGCAGAAGCGAAAGGGTTTCTCTATTGCCAAGCCCATCTTTTTGAGGTGGTAATAATTTAGTTACGTTTTACATGTTTCAGTACAGCACAGACCCATGTAATTTCGTATATTCCATTTGATGATTACTTAGTTGATAGAAAAATGCCATCGCCCGTACTCAAAATGATTTCCCTTAGCAAGGCTCCCGATTTCCAGCCTATAACAATCCTATGGTATTTGTCTGAGGCACTTGAGATCAGTTAAAAAACACATCTTAAATATAACTGAAGGCAGCGAATAATACAACACACATCATGACAGAAATGAAGTTTATTACCTGAAGAGGAAATTAGCACGGGAAAATCGTAGTAGAAATAGTACAATTGTACTATGCAAATGCATTTTACCACGTAGATCTCTCACGAGAGCTTTTGTACTAGTTGTGGCTGTCAAAGTGTTGACAACATTTCCGGAAGCATAATAAATAAGATTTCAGTAAAAAAGTTTAAATACTTATATATTGCCGTTTTTAAAAAGGAATTTAACATTTTTGACCCCATTGAGATATATATATATCCCAATGACAATAATAATGTTTTAATCTATTATTAACCTACTTATTTACTACTAACTAATCAAAAATGTAGTAAAAAAACAAATAGGAAAGAAAAAAATTTGGTTTCTTAAGGGTTAAAGGCTTTGTTTGGAACAGTATATAACGCAGTCTAGTCTGTGTTGACGTTACACTTTATCCAAGTCTTATAGTGGAATGTTATAGTCCAGAATATTTTTCACATACTGCAAGAAGTCTGGATATGTACTAAATACATATGGATAGCTCAAGATGTGCAAATAGAACGAACTTAATATATGTGCATCGGTTTCGAATACAAAATTGTTAGTGAAGATAATCTTCAATCTTAAGTTCACAATTTAGAAACATCAAATCGATATTGGAAAGGCAGAATATTATAAGCGATAGAGGTGAAATTTCTAAAAGAGAGTGACCGAAATTTTTATACTATTGGCGTTATTTCATTAGATTATCTAAACATATAAAAAATGGTTAATAATACCTAACGTAAGTAATAGTGCAGACATAAATTGCTTCAACAGTCGACAGAAAAAAGATACAATCACTGACAGGAAATTTATGCCCTTAACAACTTGCAGGAAGTAATTACACAATAGGTTACACGTAGACGAAATTTAATTGCGATACTGAAAAGGAAAGAATAGTCTCAGTCATGCCAGTAATTGCCAGACAAAAATTCGTCAAAGTAGCTGAACTTTTAATATCGGCAATTTAGTGTCAGAAAGACAACATTTACTTGCTGATTTAGTTTACACGTGACAGCGACATATTTTACAAACGAGTGCTGTAACTGTTGGTGTGGCGGCACTCTCGCAAACTGTTTAGACGAGCAAATTAACTGTCAGCCAAAAGAATTGCTGTGAATTTATGTCTCGTGTAAACTTACCTTTAGACACACTGTAACGAAATTTGATAATTTCGTGGAAATTAATTTAAAAAAGATCATGTTAGCTGAAGTTTCTGTATAAAATCAAAGTAAAGTTCATGTCAAAATGTGTACTTTGACTTTAAATTCACTTTAGCTTCATATAAAATTTCTAGATACTGAGAGATACTGAGATCCGAAATTTCTTTCTGCGAAATTAGATAATTTCATTGCAGTATGTCTAAGGTATTATATGTAGTCTTTTTCCCAAGTACAATAAAATGGACCTTTCATTATTTATGTCTGCATTTATTTTTAATGAAATAACGTTAATATTATCAAGCATTTTTCTAGAGAAGTCTTCTTCCATCAGATCTCCGTGATTCATCAGCGAACTGAGAACTTTGAAAAAAAAAAATAAAAAAAAAGCTTTGGAAGGTTTTTCTTAGAACCTGGACAAAATAATAAATTTATTGCGTGTCAGGGCTGTCGAATGTGCTTCCAAAGGAGTTTTTTACTCCTTTTTGTTCATTATTATTCCCGTACTCGCCCGACGAGGAAAATACTCCCCTTTTTAAAATATTGGCACTCAACAAAACACACAGTTGATTTCAAAATAATAATGTAATTCCTATAAATGGTAAACTGGATTCAGTTGTGTAGTTGTTTTTATTATTGTGATGTGTTTTTGATGACTTTGAGCCTAGAAGAACAAGATAATGACCTGTCAGTTTTCACTTGCCATCTGAGACTATATACCTAGCAGGATCGTCTGTAATGTATAAAATACCTGTTCGTAAGCGTGGCCTCTATAGCTGGACAGAAGTAAAGGGAGTCAGAGCTATTCGCCACTTATTTTGACAGTTGGAGTTGAGTAGTTGAAGGAATAGCAAAATTAAAATCGATGGAATTACATTTTAAGTGATGTTCGTTGGTGCACATGAATTTATTTCGGTTTTTATATACACTGGCTAGAAAAAGTCTGCGTACACCCAGTAATGTGAAACTACTTTTTAGGGAAATTCAATCTAATTTTGGATTTTGTAATGAAATTTATTTTCTTTATATTCTTTGTATATTTACTGTTTAGGAAATGCTAACATAATATACTTTGAGTAAATGCGAAATGAAAATCAAAAGTAAAGTAATCAAAGGTCATGAAAATTCGGTAGAAAAAGTCTGCGTACAGTCAAATTAAAACTGTAAATAATATTAATTAACCTAAGATTTAATAACTAGTTGCACATCCTTTTCTTTTGAGGACTTTCTGCAATCTCTTCTGCTTAGAATACACAAGTTTTCAGGTTTTCTGAGCACGGATGGTGTTCTATAATTACTACAGAACTCTTTTCAACACATTCTTCAAAATAATGTTATATTGACGAATTTTTCGTTCTAGTAGATCTCATAAATATTCTGGAGATTTGTGGTGGTGCATGCAACTGTTTTGCGACATTATAAAGCAATCACAATATCCGATGTGCGCTTGGAGTCATTATCGTGCATAAAGTAGTATTTATCACTTAATTCAATTTTTTCAACACTTGATTTTAAATACTGCTTTCAAATATTTGGGTAGTCATATTAGTTCATGGTAGACACGACGAACTTTAATTTTTTTACACCACTACTTGCCATACACCCACAGACCACCACCATATTTGAGGGTACCGGATTTTTTTTTTATTCAATACTGTGCCTAATTTTCTCCAGACGATTTTCCGGCCTTTTATCCCAAAAATACAAAATTTACTTTTCATTCGAAAAAATTACTTCCTCCTAGAATTTATTTGACTGGTTAATGTATTTGTGTGCGAAGATAGTTCGACTTCGGCGACTGATTCTTGTAATAAAGTCCCTCTTGCGTGCGATATGGCCGTGAATCCCGGCATTTTCAGTATTTTTCAAGAAGTATCGGCACAAATTTTTCATATTAAACTTGAGTTCGATGCTTTTACTGATTTATCCTGCTGTAGTTCGAGGATATTTTTTCTCTGCATTTATAATAATACGTTTTTCTCTTGTGGTCGTCATTGAGGATCGTCCAGACTGCGGTTTTGAGGGGGGAATACCCGTTTTTTTGAAAACTTTTCACTGCCCATTGCAAAGATGAATGTCGTCTTCCTAAAATACTGCCAATTTCCCGAAAACTTTTCCCTTTTTTCCGTAATTTTATAACGCGTTTACGCTCGCATACACCAATTTCTTGCCTTTCCGACTGCCTCTCATCTAGTGCACCAATAATACCACTCTGATGTGTAATTTTCGCATATGTTACATTAACTGCGCTATTATATGACCTACTGCTTTAATTAAAAGATGTGAACGAATAAATTTGTAAATAACACAATTCTCGAAGTGTACGCAGACTTTTTCTACTGAATTTTCGTGACATTTTTTGCTTCTGATTTTTTTCTACATTTTTCATTTGCTCGAAATATATTTTGTTAGCATTTCCCAAAATCTAAATGTACAAAGAATGTATGAACAATAAATCTCATTAAAAAACAAACAACTAGCGTGAATTTATCTGAAATGTAGTTTCAGATTACTTGGTGTACGCAGACTTTTTCTGGCTAGTGTATCTATTATTCGCAGTATTTCCTATTAATATTTACCTAAATAATAAAATTCAAAATCTCATGACAACCCCTTTCCCATGCTACCCGTTTTTACGCTTGTATTGTGCTCTCAAACACATGATCTCGTTTCAACAAAAAACAGAAGCTGAAGGCGCAGGATCTGGCTTCATCGCTTTTCCTGTTTGATATTATTTTCGTGTTTTTCATTTGCTAAATTCATGTTTTTAATTGGTACAATTCGCGCGTGAATTGGAATTACTTAATTAAAATACAGTGAATATTAAGTACATATAATTATGGTGTTAAAGTAATAAATTTCGATTGATAATTTTAACTAAAGCGTTAATACTTCTCTCGACACTATTGTACTACTTTTTCCTCAGGAAAACTCTCTTTTAAGATGGAAAGTTATTACCTTTAATAATTTGATTTTGATATTTTTATGGATTTATTTAGAGAATATTTTCCGCCGTTGTTGGTTATGTGTCGAAAAGGAAGGTCGACATTTTGAAAACCTTTTGTAATTTTTCACAATAAAATAATTACTTTTATATAATTCTCACTTCTACTTATTTTTACTTTCCAATTAAAATTGTTAAATTTTACACTTAGTACAATCTGAATCGAAATTTAAGTATGATGCCGTTGAAATAACTTGATAAAATTTGCACCATGTAAAGTTGATGAACTAAGGAAATTTTTGAACTAGTTTCTAAAAAAAAAAATAATGGAACTTTTTTCTTGAAATTGCCATAGAACATTCAAGTTTGTTTTTTTTTTCTGGTAAAAGAAAAAATTCAACATTATTTTTTGAGACAATGGTGAAGTGTATTGAAATAAATGTTTTTAAATACAACAGGTGTACTGTTAAGCTACTTCAGGAAAAAGTTAAGTGCCTATCTCACTTACTTCGATCGCTATGACCAAAAATCCCTTACAACACGTAATTAGCGAAAAATTTCGAAAATTTGTAATAACTCGAAAACTAAGAAAAATCGTAGAACATACATGGGGGTGATTTGGGTTCCCCGAGGGACGCTCTACCTCCAGGCTTCCGATTATCACTACTTTTTGGACACCCTGTATATATATAAGTTATACAGCGACCTTTTACAAATCTGTCAACATTAAGAGAAAAGTCTACAACTATTCCTCATCTATGATTTTCGCAGGGCATTCTGAAAATAACAAGCTCAAAATTTGTGACATGTTTGCCTCATTCTTCGAAAAAGCTTTTCGGTCTCCCGATTTTTAGCCAGAAAATAACAATTTCTCCGCTTCACCCTCTTAAATCCTTTCACAGCAATTCAATCAAAGTTTTAAGAAAATTGCAAGCGATACATCAGAAGGCCTTTCATTATTCGGTGTACCCAGCAATAACATTTTCTTACTTCTTTATAACTTTTATCCACATTTGACGTCCATATATTTTATTGTTAGCAAAAAAGAATAATTAAAAATAAAAGAAATTGATGATTAGTAGACATAGTCAAGGGGAATCAGATCCAGCGCTGTATGAATCACTAGTCACTATGTTATTCATTACACTCCCGATGGCTACTACTTATACTTCTACTTGTCTAAAATAAAGAGTGAATATGCCAGTAGTAGAATTGGCGTTATAATTTTCGAAATCCAAAAGCCTCTACGCTAATTTATTCTCTTTTCCTACACAAAGCTTTATTTAGAAACCGTATGTGCTTATTGTTTTGTATTGTTTATTCGATTCATTCTCATTATTCCGCCATAAACAAAGAACTAATTTAAAAATAATAGATATCCATGAAATGTTCGATTTTGAATAATAATCTCAAAATAATAATTTATCCAAATACAGAACAGCAGGACAGAGGCAGCTGGTAACAAATGCATAAAGTATCTGCCGTTATCGACCCGGGTTTATCAATCATGTCCAATTTATTATCATTTATAATAAATGGCTGTCTCTGGAGCATTCTATCCATGTATCCGACGTATGCACATATCTAGATAGATATTAACATTGAGTCTGGATGCTGAAATTGAAATTCGATGCAGTGAATAGCATCAGAAGATAGCGACAGCAGACACAATGAAAGGAGAAATGATGATGGTAGATTGTTCGCGGTGTATGTCATGTGATGGGCTAAGAGAGAGGCACATACCATGCAATAGCACTGCTATTATGGCTTGAATTTCATTGTTTCTGAATAAGTGTTTTTAACAAATTATACACTAGAGTTCAGAATTTATAAAAAGAGTGAAAATAAGTATGGTTTACTACGTGGTTTTGTTTTTAAAGCGTCGTCATCTAGATTCCATTGACTAATGCTTCCAGAGCATGTGCAAGATTACTGAAATTTTACACCTCTTGTTTCTCGGAATTATTTTCCGCCCAGGTGAATGTCAATATACCGACAACCTCTACCAGCCTTTTGCTTTTGGAATTACCCAAAGCTAGCTACACTTACATTTTATTTGAATAATTAGAGCATTTGTTCCTTTAGAATTTGTTTCTTTGTTTGTTATATATATATAAAACGTGACGAGTATCAGCAAATAATCGAGACGTAGTGTTTGCACAATTCAGTTTCCTTTAATCGAATTTACTGAAATTTTTATTGGTATAATACCAGCAAAAACTATGAAGTTTAATGACATGATATAAAAGATTTTCTACAATATATATTTTAAAATGAAAACGGTTTTCGATATGCATTGCCATTCTCAGACCAATTAAACTTCTTTTGTGACTGATTTTGTTTTGATAATAGCAGGGACAAGTTACGCCCAACAGGTATGTGCAAGTTTAAATAAAAGCCAAGGAACCATCGCTCTAAATTTGTGGATGGCTTGCAGAGAGCAGAGGGTACTCAACGGCAGGTGGCCAGAAAGCCGATATGATATTCACATCAGAGAATGTGCTCAAGGTGCAAATCTCAAGGCCATCCGCACCGTAGGACCAAGAGAAAATATTTTCTCTTTCGATTTAATAGAGGTAGGGGTACCAGTACCATAGAATCCGCCAAGAAGCCGATGCTTGACAGGATAGAGGTTTATTTAAGATACCTCTCAGACTATCTCGTAACCAATTCGTTCTCGGGGGTCAAAATTCGAGCCGACCACAAGGACCTAATCACATTTTTCAAGAGTGTCAGGGACGAGGGTCTCGACGGTGGTGTTTTTTGTGCCATTCGGGAAGCTTTAAACATCTTAAACAAGTGGTATGAGCTTCCACAGGAGTTCTACTTGAATATATGAATCGTTGATTTTGAAAGTGGGTTAAGTCCATTTTTGCGACCATAGTAAAAATTTATTTTAAACAGCTTAAGTTATATTTATACTTCGATTTTTGCTGAAACCACTGGGGTAACCACTTTTCAAAATCAATTGCACATACCATGGTCAAACCCTAGATTGGGATGGAAACCGAGGCGAAGTGCAACAACGCCACCTGATAGTGTCCAAAACAAAAGAGGAAAGCAATTCTAGGAATTATTCTAGGAAAAAATATCATTTAAAAACCACACACTTGCGTTCTGCCGTTAAAATCGATCTCTTATTGATTTTGTTATCAGTAGCCTAAGTAATTTCTGTCAAACCTGTACACCATTTATATTTGTTACCAATCGTATCATTAATTTTTTAATGTATTCAATGTTATGACTCCTAAAAACCTGCGGTCCTGACAGCAACACAGCCCGCTGTAATTTTATTTCTAAAGCGAAAAGCCTTTGTACTAAATCTGGCAGAAAATCAATCAAATTGGGCCAACTCCTTCAGAGAGTTATCATACTTTTTTTTAATGACCCCTTTAATTAATAAATAACCCTTTGCGCTATAAACCACCTTTAAAAAGACGTGATATATTCCCTGAGCCCAAACTGAGGACCACATATCAGGCACGTGATGCATTTTACGGGCCATAGACAAGAAATACGAGTGAAACGCTTGTTTAGATTTTTAAAAATGAATCTTTACAGCTTCACAGGTTTCTCGTTAGTTTTAGGACCTGAATTAACGACTGCTGGGTTATTAAATATTAAATGGAAAACAAGTGTGACAGACTATCTATCAATTTTCTTTGAAATTTTACATACTTGTATACTATGTGGAAATAAAGATACGAGTTTTTAATTTTTGGCTGTGTATTGTTATAGCAATTTAAAAATTTTAAAAATCAAAGAAAAGAACATCAAAGAAAAAAGGAAGATATATTTTTAATGTCCTTAATATTTTATTTTTTACCATATCATCCATTAAAGCATGGAAAAATTTAAATTTCTGATCTTAACGCGATCAGGATGTAAAAAGTTGTAGAAGTTTATTTAACATTTCCTCCCCTCATGACAAATTCTCCGTTCCTTTAAAATTTTTTAGCAATTCAATAACTTTTTCGTACATAGTTTTCTCGAAGGATCTTAAAGTTGCTTTCTCTTAAAAATATTGCCTTTTAATCTCTAGCTTTGACTAGGTTCTTTATACGGAAGTTGTTTTTCCATCTGTAAATATTAACTAATTTCAGAATCTAAAAAGTGCTGATACATATTGACATCTGTGTAACCAAACTCTTTTTAATGTGACCTATCATTTTGATCTCCGCTCGAAGTACTTGCTAATTCACAAAGCCCTTTGCTGTCCCTAGGACAGGTTTTGAGTTTAACTGCAGAGTTTTTTGAATAATTCAAGACTAATTGGATGTTAAATATCTTAAAATCCTTTCGTAAAAAACTTTGGCCATCTATTTCTTGCAAATGTTGAAGATATCTGGAGTACTATCATCGTCATCTCGGACCTTTTACCTTCTTCTTAGCTTAGCAAATGCCAGAAATTATTCTTTTACATCCTAAATAAAATGGCTAGCTTCCCTGAGCTCAATCCTAAAACTTGTCTTGCTCATTTGCCTTAGAATATTCTTAGAAAGTTGCAAATTTTTTTTTGTAATGCAAAAAATCTCATCTCTTTAAGAAAAACTATTAAATTTGCAAATTGAAATTTTGCCATATTTTAACACATTGAGTGTCATATGAATGACACCTAATATAAAGCCGGATAAAACTCTAGCAATGTGTTAATGGTGATATATATATATATAAAATAAAAAAATTAAGGAAACTAAAAATATGTTTCCAGTACATTCAAGGACAAGCCACGAATAATTCACTACGTACAGTTTGCTTCCTAATTATGGACTTCCAAGCTCTGGTTGTATTGAGTTCCCAATTCGGACTATTAAGATCAAGACTCCTTCCTCTGGTCTCCAAGGCTACCAATATGGGATCGCTTACCACATTACTTTGCTATGGGCCTATATATTTAACTGCCCATTGGAGTACATCTTGTAGCCTTTCGGGTTTTGTGTGAAGGGTATCCTTCTCGAAATAGGTCACTAGCCTCCAAAGACTTTCGTCCTCCAACATGGGCCCCATTATACTGTCCGTTGGTAACCGGCCAAATTCTGACTCCACATTTGCTCTGTCGTCTATTCATCGGCTTCAGAAAAAAAGGCGTACGCTCGGCTAGTTCCTTCTATCCCCACAATTCTGGCCCTCTGGTAAGTCTTATCAACCTTGTGCAGGTAATATTGAAGTCACCCGTGCCCGTTTAAAAACTGCCTGGGTTATTAGCTCATTTCGACACATTCTCTGCCTGTCCACGGCCAACGAACACTTTTCTACCTGTCCCAAATCTCTTGTAATCTACTCAGGGTATGCGATCTCTCTTCCTTGCTGGCCTATTTCCGCCCCGGCCTTAGTCTTTTTAATAATCTTTTCTTTCTATCGCAAGGAGTAGGGTTAGAATCTCTACAGCAATGACAAGGATTGCCGGCTCTGCGACCGTGCAATGAAAGCAGGCCATCCTGAGGGCATACTTTCTCTTGCACGGAGACTAAAGACCTTCATGTGGTTATCTTCAATTTCAGCACCGTACGGCAACGTGTCCATTGTGCTCCTTTTGACGAAGAAGTTTTTGCGTCCTACGTTCGAAAAATGGAAAGAAGGGATAGGATAGGGACACATGCGGTAAAAAGCGGGGTTGTGCTTGCGACTTAAATTTTGCTGCCAGCTAGCAGTAAGAAAAAAGAAGCTCGAGCAGGAAGTTTTTCGACTACGTCTTTGGCTTATTTCATGAGTTCGAAACGTTCGAGTGGGATGAGAGCTACCTCTTTCTTGAAAACGAAAAAGTTGAGGGCAAAAATGACAGGAAAGAAATTTTGAAACAAAAATGAGAAAGAAAACCATTTGCACGACTCACAAAATTCCTCGTAGGATTTGTGCGGGAAGCTCTATTCATGTGTAAAAAAGGAAGAGCGTCAAACGCAAAAACTTCCCCGTCAAAAAAAAAGCGCATTTGCAGGCAACGTTCACTCGACGTAGGTAATGTCGACTTCGTACTTCCTCTTCGTCCGTAAATTTTTTTCGTAGATACTTTGACGTAATTGCTACTGTTTCTTCAAATCGCATCAAAATATCAAAAATCTTTGCAGCCGACAAAAAATCACCCACATTTAATTCAATCATAAGCAATCGTGAAAATTCATTCTTCATTCGTTTCCCTTAGAGAAGTAATTTCAGAGAAGTCCTCATCTTGTGTAAGTGATCATTGTTTATTTCGTTTAAGGCGTGGCATGCTTTTAGACACGCAAACCCTTTAGCCTTAAGAAAAAAAAAAACAAATTAAGAATTTTAAGCAGCAAGGAACAAAAAGCAAGTCAAGATTGCGATAAAAAAAGGATTTTATGAATTTCGACAGTTTAATCCCTGAAATTGAAGCCTTCGATTCCACGGGGAATTTGAGCTCCTTTAGAAGTCAAGACGGAAGAAACCTAAATTAGACCCAGATAATCTGACGGTTACATTCCATTACTCATGATAAGTCGCCGTCTGGCCCAGAGTAAATCATTATAGCCGTGCCTTTGGAAGAGGGCAGGCAGAAACATTGTTCGTGGCTTGATACCGAACTCTTGATTAGATCTTACGATCGAGTACACTTGATTAATTCAAATCTACCTGAACCTGCATCTCAAAGAAGTGGCAAACCGGCCATCCAACAACACTAAAATTGATTGGCTATTTTAGCATAACAAATCGATGTCTGGCGGTTTAAAAAGAATTTTCCTATTCACTACACTAGTTGCAACAACATTACCTGTTGGCTATATTAAACAAGAACCTTGTCACCGTCTTTGTTCCTGTCTGGCGGATCAGCTGGCCTGTGGATATGCCACATCTTAAAAGGAAAATCACCATCGTCATTAGGAGGTCTATTCCCTTCGTAGCTATCTAAGCCTATAATTTTGAATGTTCGCTTCAATGATTAGAGGAACCGTGCAACAACGATGATTATGCGGTTTAGGTGTGGTAAGCCACCGCTGTTTTCCATTCTTCTTTCAAGTGCCTGACTTTAGTAGTACCTCTTAGTGCATACATACGTGAGTTTTATATAGTGGTACGCCATGAAAATTTCTACTTGGCTGCAATCGAACGAAACGAAACCATTAGCAATGCCAGACCGAGTTCAATTTCCAATTTTCGATGATGATTTTGCGGGGCAAAAATAACTCCCCTCCTGCTGTTGAATGCCTGCTTTCGGTTCACTGCCTGATTATTGATCGCTTCCACAATGCTCGACCCCTTCTGGGGTACCCAAAGAGCCGGAAATTTAAAAATAATTGCCCCATCTTAGCAGCCTAATGAGCTTTTTTCTTATGCCCTAGAAATCTGTGCGGATGTGTGTCCCTCCCTCTGGAATTGCGATTTTATTTCTGGCTGCAGAAGACGTTAATTTCCTTTCAACATTCTCTTTGAAATAAAGATATTACCGCATGAAAAAGATGGAAATGTAACAGTGCTGGCTAAATAAAATTATGACAGCTTCGATTTAATTCTAAAATATGATATTTTCAGTTGTAGAAAGGACTTACGAAGACAGCGTTTTTGTTGTATTGCTCTATTAACTATAAAACTCTTGATTTGCACATCAATTGGGCGATATTAATATGAGTTGATACTACAATTCCTTTTGAAGATGGTACAATTGAGAGAAAGCTCAAATCGAGCAATTGATAAGCACGGTAATGAATAATTTCATCGAAGAATAACAGTAGTCGCTAACATCAATGACCTAGTAATGCACAGGGTAAGATAACATAGATAACTGATGACAAGGTAATGCAGAAGGTATTGTACTAGAGAAATTTACGTTTACTGGTTCATCCGGTTTGTTTCTTAATTTTAAGGAAAAGTTATCATATGCTTAGGAGAAGAAAGGTTCAAAGTATAACTGCAGCAAAAATTGAATACTTACATGAAACCTTACTTTTGTTCTTACACTCATGAAAGAATAATTACCAAAGTAATTCATGAATTTCCAATGACACCCCTGTATTAAAATTCATTGATTTGGGAATGTATAGTGGTGTTCGTATGTTATGAACATATTTCCTGCTGGACAGTCATCGAATTACCTTACGTTCTATCCGACCGTACAAGCTCTTAATATATTGCTGGGGGGGATTCATCCGAATTCATTTGTTGTCTTTACAAATTCATAATTTCAGGAGTAAAAATACTCGACTAGACTTGGAATAAACCATAACGTTCTCTACGGAAGAACATATTTCGTACTAAGTTGGATGATCTGTTATTTGTCTGCAGAGTGTGTGTGTGTGGGTGTGTGTGCAAGGACACTTCCATAATATATAGAATGCACATTATGTATAAGTACATAATATGTGCAAATTTAAAGAGAGATGATATAGAAAAATCGCTAAAATCGAAAAATCAAAAACAATTTCATATCTCCATTGTTTTAACCCATTCACTAAAATAGGACTAATGAACATTGCCAATCTTTAAATGCGATTTTTTTTGGAGATCTTATTTCTACTATTTTCTAGACTTCAAATTTTCGTTTGGTGTAGATTAATTTGTATTAACAGAATTTTGAATCTCGAATTTAAGAAAATGTTATACTACATTGAACATAAAAAGTGCCTGAATATTGTCAAAAATCACGAATTTTTCGCTTCAAAATTTTCGAAAACTTCTATTTCGACAACGAAGTTAAAAATTGAAAAACCGTTAATATGTTTTTAAGAGCACTGTACAATATAGATTAAGAAAATAATAATATAAAGTAATTTACCAAAAACTGGGTTCAACTCGGAGGGTCAAAATTATTCCTTTTTACTGTCATATTCACTTAAAAAATATATTGGAAAAATTCTGTTACGAATTGTAGTCATCACACTACCGTCTACCCTCACATTACTATGAAGGATTTAAGGTTTAGATAATATATCAACCACTGAAATTGTGTTAAAGAATTATTATTTAAAATGTAATGAATAGCAACTGGTTTTTTTCCGTAAAATTGACTAAAGAAACGATTTACAGTGATTTAGATCTTCAAAACAATATATATATATATATACATATAGAATTTTTCGAAGCATATCAAAGTAGACCTTTGCCTTCCGGTCCTTTTTCGTCGATCTTAGTTTTCTTGTTATTTCGAGCATTTGTTTTTAGGTTAACTGTCTCACGGCACTCATGGGATCGCCTGGGCCGGGGAGTCACATACAATGTCCTCCGCCGTCTCAGTATCCTTCACTAATCCCACCGATTTTGGTGTTATTTTATAACCCGTTTATCGATTAGCTCCTTCATTATGCCTCCCAAATGGCGGAATATGGTTCAAGTGTACAGATTAAGGAGTAAAATGTGATATTACACAGAAAGGGAGATAACACCTCTCCTGTGGATACCCTGTCGTTGCCCTTACCCAAACATTCTCGTTTACTGGCTTGAATTTTGAATCCGCTGTTCCTCAATATATTGTCCAACCACTTCACCACCACCGGTTTAACCCCATGTCCCCATTTGATTATCATCTGTTTCTGTCAATGCAAAACTTCCTTAATAAAAAAGATGTCCAAATTTTTCAGGATGTCCGGAAGACTTCTTAGCTTTATAGCAAAGGACTTTCTTTACATCCGCCATAATGAGAATATATGTAAAATAATATTTGGAATACTTTAAATAACTTTTGTGTTGAATAATTTTGAAGAACAGGAAAACATTTATTTTAGAATAGAGAAATCAATGTTGTATGAACATACTGCAGGCTTTATAAAGCAACTCTGTAAAGAGTATTTTAGTCTCATTTACAAACGATTACTTAAATTTATGATACTCTAATAATGCTGAGTATACAAAGAAAGAAGAACAAGATGGTGGAATACCTTGAACTCTT
This sequence comes from Dasypogon diadema, assembly GCA_006980735.1. Lineage (NCBI taxonomy): Eukaryota > Metazoa > Arthropoda > Insecta > Diptera > Asilidae > Dasypogon > Dasypogon diadema. Next base: position 48,961 of record QYTT01082249.1, read on the forward strand.
TGAGAGTAATTTTTTAAAAGCTTAGGAGATACCCCATGATGCTATGTCGCAAGCTTGACAAAAATGAAAGTAGGAAGAGGAGGAGTTAGGATATCGGGTGTCGGTGCACATTCAGCTTGAATAGCTGCGCCTTTCAGTTCTGAGGGAAAACAGAAAATAGTAGTCTGCTCCATATTCGTATAGTTCTCAAGAAGGATTCGCGTAATTTCACTCTTCTGTTCAATCGTGTCCCAAGGACTAAAGCGTTAAGATGGCCCGATGTGTGGATATCACGCACAGGGATTTATCTACATGGATAAGAAGTTTCATTGAGGGTGCTATTGTTAGCACAGCTGTGAATTAGATGGGAAGGGAGAGATAAGAGGTCATTGATAAAAAGTAAGAAAAGATTGGGAGACAATACAGAATTTTGTGGAACACCAGTATTGATATTATAAGAATTGCAGGTGATACCCTCTAAAGCAGCACAGAAAGGAAGCTTCCATCCCAAGTGAATATAAATTGATCCAAATCAACTGTTGGAGGTTTAGCTAAAAGAGCAGAGTGCCAAAATCTGTCAAAGGATTTCGAGATATTGAGTGAAACCAACCTCGATTCGCTGACATTATGGAGGCATTAATGCCAGCATTCAGTAAGGAACGTTATCAAACATTCATACCTCTTTGTGTTGTACGGCTTTTGTCTTAAACATTCCGCTCGGAAATTCATAATTACTGAGCATTGGCTTTGAAGTGACCCTTATAGATCACTTTTTCATAACAGATAAATTTCCAAACACTCTTTCTTCTTATCTAAGCGTACCGCTTCCAAGTGGCTTTTTCTTAAGACGATTCTAGCGACATAGAAAATGTCAATATCGTACTGAAAGTATAAAAACTGGACGTTGAAGAATGTAAATGGCCGAGAAATGAAAAAATTTGTTCGCCTACAGTTTGGGTTTCTCAAGTTAGGGTAGAAATTTTTATCCTTTCAAAAAGAACTGAAAAATTACCGAAACCTTCAGTTGGACTAAGAGAAAAAACATACTTTTTCAATAAAATCCGATGATGAGATTGGTGGAGTTAAGAAAGCAAACAATAACAAGGGATCTTGACTCATATTCAAAATTCCTCTGATATTTTGCACAAGACAAATATTTTTAGTAATTTTGACGGTAACCACAGGTTTGTTTCTATAATTTGTACAGAAAACGTCTCTTTGGATTTTTCAATCTTCTTTTATAATTTAATCACCGACAATAATCATAAGAGTAACGAAGTAAGGTCGGCAATTAAAGCACAATAAAATAAGTTCAGATCTCATAAACGGATATCATCAACATCTCTCTTCTTACTTGAAAGAAATTTGGCCGAAGTAACTTACGACTGCATTGGATGAAGTAATGTCGGGTTTTCATGATTAATTAAGGCAGGGTAATTGCAACTCAATTGTAACCATCTCCGCCTTGCAGCGTTTTCTTCAGAAAGCGATGAACCATTATTCATTCACGAATGGTGAGCATCACTGTCTGTTGCAAGTAAAAAACTCAAGAAATACTAAAGGCATCGTACTGGTGTAGGGCGAGTACTATCAAGTCTTCAACTTTCAACAACAACTCGATCTTGACTCGTAACAATTAAGATCTTTTTCGATTGCAGTAAAACTTGCAAACGCGAGTCAAATGGTTTGTGATACACGTTGCGTGCTACAGAAGTAGCAATTTAAATTTTGAATTTCACGACTTTTTCAATCAACAAGAATCAATA
>QYTT01082251.1:2566-13941 GCA_006980735.1 Dasypogon diadema
AAGAGCGAAACATTTTCATCTTGTTTATAAAGTTTCGGATGGGATAAATCTATAAAGATTAAGGCTAAGGTAGCATGTCTTTTCTTGTTGTGTTTATTGTTCCTTTCATAAGATACAAATTTGAAGTAATATCCTCTTCATCGCTACCCTTTCTTCCCTTTCTTATTCATCTCCTTTATACTACAAATTTTAAACGTAATTCTCATTTCCAGGGCAAGACAAAAAGATCCTTTGTACGATCAAAAAGGACGAAAAGGATGAACTAAATGAAGAACTACAGGTTTCAAACTTAAAATGATACATCCTCCTCGCCTCCGTTACATACGTCTTTTTTGTTCTGAAAAATAACCGTAATTTTGAACTCATAAAAAAGATCTTTCTCTTTCTTGAGGTGAAAATGACTGCGAACTACTAACGTGTGTTTTATGAATAGCACTTTTTCCATTTTTCCTGGTCCTAAGAAGGTCCTTTCTCATCCTGAAAGTAGAAAATGGCTGCATTTTCGGACTTCTAATTTAGGAAACTTATGTTTCTTGAATAGTAAAGCACGAAAATGGTCCCGAAAAAAACTTTCCTCGTGCTGGAGGAATAGCATCGTTTTCGCTCCTTTTGGTACTGAAAAAGATCCTCCTTATGCTGAAAATAGATACTGAAAACTCGAATTTGATGTTTCGCTGAGACATTTTTATGACTACCACATTGGTAGTTTTCGTTGAAAAAGCGAAAATTCTATAAATTTTTGGTGGAAGAGGCAGGAGAGGATTGTGCCATCCTAAGGGCCGAAACACATTCAGAGCCGCAAGTACCAAGCCGCAGGTACCAAGCATTTGAAGCCGACACATGATACCAAGGGAAGCCACATTCAGGGTACCAAGCCGCAAGCATCATTCAATACTGACAACTTTAAAATATTTATGATTGAAAATTTATCAAAATATTTTAGATAAGTTTCAAGTTTTTATATTCCGTAGTATTTATATTATGCATGAAATTATTTTTCCTCGCAAATTCAATTATCGTTTCCCTCATTTTAAATTTTTTAAATTTTGACACCTAAAAAAAATAGAAATTTACATTTATTTTGTTGGCGCTACTGAGGTATCAGTATCAAAATTTAAAACTTTCCAAACTTGGGTAGCAAGCATCATTTGATACTGGTACCAAATGATGCTTGCTACCGCCAATGTGGAAGCTCTCATAAGTTTTCGTTGTTTGAAACTTGAATTTGATACCTGGTACTTGCGGCTTGGTACCTGCGGCTCTGAATGTGTTTCGACTCCAAGTTTTAACTCAATTTATCGAAACCCTCACATTGCTAGAGTTGCATGATAATATGAATAATGAGAATATTTAGATCAGGATATGGGGAGGAAAGCAGAGATATATATATATCTATAGTAAAAGCTTTTAGCTCAGTTAACGCGTTGACTGCCGCAATTAGCATAAAAGCTTTCGTGAGATAATTCCGTGTTAAAATGCCTTTGTCATGAGAGAGCTTTTAAATGCCACTGACGGCAGTCAACGTGTAAGAGCAGATACTTCAGTATATACTCAAAGATATTGAAGTTAAAATATTCCATAAGATTATTAACTACTGCGGTTAATTGGTCCATGTTCTCCATAGTTAGTTCTTAAACAGTTAATATGTAAGAGATGGGGACCTTTCAAAATTTGTGACTATTACCCTACCCAGGTATTTTGAAGAACCAATATCAGAATTTAATTTCTGGTGAATGAAAACTATGTCAGGCACTCTACGACGCTCCAAGTTAATCAAATTAATAAATCTGAGCCATTCGTGATTAAGTGGAAGGATCACAGGGTTTTTCCAAGGCAGCTCTTTGAGCGCTAAATGGACCCTATGCAGCTAGTTTGAACAGTCTAGAAAAGATTCCAGGCTTCTACTTTGCCTGACAAACGTGTTGTACAATGTTGGGGAAACTTGAAGGCTGGAGAACTTCCTAGAACTTTTAATGGATCCAAGCATGGAGTTAATTTGGATAAAGTATAATAATAACAAATAAGGTCCAATTTTAATCAGGTATTACATCAAAATGAGCGTATTGCCAGTGTTCTCAGAGTGAGCAGCCGACGCGTCATCTGTTGCAAGGCAATTTTTTGTGTGCACTTTATTCTTGAGAATAATAATTTCTAAATGGAAAACTGCCTTTATAAAAAATAAAATTAGTAGGAAATAGTTAAAAATCCCAAAAGCATCAAGGGAATGTGTTCCATTTCAAATTTGAAATCCATGAGACTATTTGAGATTTACAATATATAAATTATACTATTACTATTACGTAAAAATTAATACTTTTTTTTTAAATTAAAGTCTTCCTGTAACCTATAACGATAAAAATTTAAAAAGTAAAGTAATAATATGTAGAAAGAAATAATGCACGTATTTTTTACCGTCATGTTTGACCCCCGTCAACCGTTGTACAACCCTTGTACTAGTTAAATGTAAATTTCAAGTGATTTTAAAGCATTTATTCCTAAATGTAAAGATTGAATGGCGAACAGTTGTAAACCTTAATTTTTTCATTTAGTTGCGGATCACCTCGACCAAAGGTATGAAATGCGATGGATAGGAAGAAGTAGATTTTTGACGTAGCCAGCTATGTCCACGGATTTAAATTTGTTGGGTTTTTATCTGCTGGCTCATCTGCATATTCATCAGCTTAGATCATTTATGTTCAAAATCGGAAAGGGTTGGAAATCTTTGGCGGACGGACGTGTGCTGTCCACATCTAAGCGCAAAAGGTATTCGCGGCATTCGGACAATATGAGAACAGCACAGTTCGTACAGCAGATGTAGTAATAATCGATGAGAACCCCAGAATATCTATCAAGTACCTACTAGGATATAATTCGTACTGTGGTATGAGGACATTCGATATAAACAGATTACTGAACAAAGTAGAATACCCGGAAGTACCTAGCCTGCTCTGATTTTTTTTCCAACGAAGAAATTTTCGATTCCCTGTGTTTCTCGCAACTTTGATCGTCTTAGGAGTGGTGAATATTGAGGTAAACCCTGGGGAGATAACTTACGCAATAGAAAGTCTTATGTATTTCACCAAGTTTCTGCACCTGTGCACAAAGCTATGACGATCCAAAGCGGTGGACAATCTGCACCATCACTTCATTCCAAGTATATAATCACCGAACTGGCCAGACTTACATTCTAAAGATTATTATGTGTCATGTGTTGTTGAATGGAAGGCTAATCAACACTACATTTTTCTTAAAAGCTCCCATTAGCCAGGTAATGCCAAACGTTAATAAGGAGCACGTAATTCGTGCATATCGACGCTTCTGTTTCTGGATTGGAGCTAAAGAAATTAAGAGTTCATTTTAATTTCTTAATTGCTTTTCAATTTAATTTCTAGAGGAATTGAAAAGGAATTAAAAAATTTGACTCAACTTGTAATTCCGGGGTAATTCCTTTTCAAGTACATTTCAGTTCCGTTTGCAATCTCAGTTGAATGTGTAACGAATTTCAATTCCATACATCATTACTTGGAATGATGTTCATCTAAGTATTTCTCATTGCGAATTGAAATAAATTGAATTAGAAATTTTAAATTTCATAGAATGCAAATTAGGTGGGAATTAATTTCAAAAGAAATGATTACTTTACACTTTTTGATCATCACTTGTTTGTGCTCAAATTCAAGTGCACTTTAAGGACATTCATTTAATTATGGTCATGAATTGCAAAATTGGTTCACCAATTGGTTTGCATTAAAAAACGCGGTTTTTACCGAAATCGAATTAAAAAAACTCTCTGACCACCGGCAGCAAATGGTCAACGATATATATATAAAATTAGTGAAATATGTATAGTATAGAGTTTGAAATTCTGGATTTTCCACACGAAGCAGCAAAAGAAATGAACCCCTATTATTTTATTTTGATTTTCTAATTTGGAGATTTTTGAAAAAAAAAATCAGGTAAGCCCCAAATTACTTCTAATGAGAAACATACCCCTGTCACGCAGGAAGGGGAGGGGACTGGGGATTTTAATATAACAACACTACGTATCTAGGTAAATCGCAAGTGAAGTTTTTTTTTCGAACACCCAATATGTATAGAATTATCGAAAATTTCACAAGATACTTTACTTGCCTTTGTTACAAAAATCCACTGCAAATATTTTCAAGGTCAAGTTCAAAACTGCTTGCCACTTGCGCACTCATACCATTTCTCATCTCATTAGTTTTTACTAACGACAATCGGTTGTAGCCGATGACTTAATTTTACTAGAAATTTTAAGACGGAAGAAACATAAACGCAGAAAACATTCTCTAAATAAACAAACCATTAAAGTAGTTTTTTCCATATAACTGGGAATCTTTGTATGTATGTATATATATATCTGTAAAATTAAACTTGATTAACAACTCAAATCTCGAATTCTGAATTGACTTTGGATGCCAGACGAAAGTTGTTTTAACACTTATATGGCGAATTTCGATTCGCAATGACCTTTATCGAGTAATGACCGCCAGCAAAATAAATTAAAGTTCATAAACCTTTCTTGATTGGTTGCGTTTTTGGAATGGAAAGTATTCTATTGTATAATAGTCCAGTATAATTTGCATAATGAAAGAAGTTTTAGGTTTCTGGGGAAATACTTTCAATTTCTAAATTAAATTTGTATCTTTTGTTTGTGCCTTATTTTTGCAGTGAATTTAAACTCACATCAGAGCGGAAGTGAGATACGAACACGTCGACGGAACGACGGAAACCTTAACACTAAAACTGGAGCCGGAAAGGAAAAAAAATTGCAAAAATTAAATCAATCAAATAACTGATGACATTGGGGAAATTGACATAAAAACATTTACCTAGACCTTCAACGTTTTTTTTTATACCACGATAGATCTCTGGTCAGACAAAAGGTCAGTGAAAAGCTTTTCTAATAAATACTTCCAACCGTCCAGATTCTCTGGATAAGTTGACAAAAGTGACCACTTATTGCCGTATATAACCTCAGCGGGGGTCATTCCACTCGTGCAGGTAACAGTGTGTAGTACTATGTGTAAATTTTCGCTTGATTTAATGAAAACACTTCAATTACTTGAAGTGTTTTCAGGTATTCTTATTAAATATTATGTAACTGTGTTATTATTTTACTAATATAATGTGCAATTAGACAATCACGTGGCGTATAAATTTGCAGATCTGAAGTCAATGCGGTCATAACGCAGAATTAGAATTTTCAATACGAGAGTCAAAAAAGTTGTAAAAAAAGACCAGAATTCTGCAAATAATAATAGCAAATTAATTATATCCAGTTCAGAATTTAGTTTATGTTTTTATAGAACAATATTTTGATTCTTCTATATTAAAACCACACTTTCGATACTTAGACCCGGTTTTTAGTGATATTTAATTATTTATAAATTAAAAAACTCTAAACTTTCCATGTGATATTTTTAGAACACTCATTACATCATTCGGAAGTTACATTTTAGTTTCAAGTATAAAACATATTTAATTATTTTATAATTTCTTACAAAATTATGGTATTAACAAATATGCAAATCTAAATGGAGTTTCTCAAGGGATTTTTTAGGACCCCTTTAAGTTTAAATTATTAGCAGTAGCGGTGGCTCTTGCTGAAAAAACAAAATAAAAAAGATGATAAAGCTCCAAGAATCTACCTAAATTGTGAAAATTGCTATTCCGCCACTGCTTAACGTCGAACGATGTCAGACACTTTTCATCAATACTATCATCGTACAGGTTAATCGTTAATCGAACATTGTGGCGAAAAACGCGGGCGCATTGTACAGACATAGAAACAAAATCTCGTATAAAATACGCGTCCGTGAGTGAAGCATTTTTGTTATGAGTGAAGAGCACGCAGGGAAGATGGATTGACGTCTTAGAGTGACATTTCTCCACGGAAATTGTTGTTGCTTTTCTCTTATCGCCTTAGAGGACCATAGGCACTATAGGGGATTTCACCAATACAAGAATATAAAGGCTTCACTTTTCCAATTTTTTGCCAATTCCATTTCGTTATCTCGTCTAAAGTCGCATTGTCATCCACACTGCAATTTTCTATCGTCTTTTGTCGTTCGGAAAACGTCGTTCGACGAAGACAGAGGAATACATCGATAGTGTGTAGCTAGCTTAACACGTTCACGCCGGCGTGAACCACCGGTGGTACACACGAGAACTTTAAGAGAAAATTACACGAAAACCTAAATACAAATTGAGAAAGCTCTCTTACTAATAAAGCGCCGGCGTGAACGTGTTAAGATTTCGTGTATTTTGTGTGCTAAAGCTATGGTTTCCTACGAAGCGGTACCGTCATATTGCGGCAGTCAAATAGCGGTGGATGACGCTATAAAAAAGTGTTATATTGTGATACCACGGTTATAGTTTCCAAGATAGTGTTAATACAGACCGTAATGTAAAATAACGTTGCCGCCAGATGGGTGACGGTGGCTGTAGCGGTGAAGAACTGTTTATCAACATTTTTTGTTGTTGACTGTGAAGGCAGCGACATAAAAATGAGTAAAAGTTTTATTCAATTGTTCAGAAAAGGAATGGGATTTCTCCAAAGCATTTGACTCAGTTGAGGAAGTTTAATTTTTCCAGCTGTCCTGCAAAGTTTTTGCATTCCTATCTTATTGATTGCAGTAATGTCTCTGTTACTAATTCCAGCTACTCAAGGAGACTAGATATTCGGTCTGGTGTTCCTCAAGGGTCCATACTTGGCCTGTTATTATTTCTCTTGTACATTAATGATCTCGCTTTGGTTCCCAAGGACTCTTCTATATTGCTCTATGCGGACGATGTGCAATTATTCCTTCCCACTTCTCTAGATAACATGTCCTCTGCTTTAGTGAAATTTAATCAAGATCTAATTCGTGTTAGCACTTGGGCATCTGTTAACAGACTTACCCTTAATCCTTCCAAGTCGCAGAGTATCGTACTTTTTAACCATACCATTGATACGTCCTTAATCCCACCGTTATGCCTTAAGTATATGAAGACGGTTAAAAACTTGGGGGTGATTTTTGATGCTGCACTAACTTGTGATCAGGTTTTTTCAAATATATTTCTTTGAACCTCTTCTTCGAATTCTTCATCTTCTGAACAAATTAGGACTACGAGAACAAGATTATCCATCTTCATCGTTGAAATATGCCAGACTGGATCGAAACTCTAAATTTACATAAATTGCTGCCGTCATGATAATACAATTTTTGCTTTTGTTACTTCCCTTGACGTTTAAATACGACCGTATTATGACGGTGCCGCTTCGTAGGAAACCATAACTTAAGGCAGGAATATCTTTGGTGGGTAACATACGTTTATCAGGCTCGTCTAAGTTTGCGATGCTTGACGCTGTATAAGGATAATCACGTCTATCACTCACAAGTTCACAACTAGTTTCTCAAATCTGTTGTTTTTGGATGTCTAGTGTAACTTCGTAATGAAGATCCCATTTTCGCTCCGAATTAAGTCCATTTGTAGTCCTTATTAGAGTATTCCTGGATTTGGACTACATCCCCTATTTTGTATTGCGATACATTGATTTGTTATCAACGCAGTTTATTAGGCCTGCTCAAAGCAGCCAGCTTTAATCCGAAATCCGTATGTTTGAAATTTTCTGAAAGAAACTTTAATTTTCCTCTCCTGTCAGATTTGGAAGTTTTCTAATCTGCCTTTTTCGGATAAGTTCACTAAGGGCACTAGTCTATCTTCACTACTGTACCTGCACGCTATAGTTTGATTTTTTAATTTTGAAGGACATATGGGACAGGTAAAAAACATTTCGTCTTGTGCACTTTTCTTACCTTAGTAGTAACCAAAAAAGTAGCTAAACTGAACAACTACAACTATGCACATTACAAAGATTGAAAATGCAAAGAATATTCAAATAAATAAATGTTCTTTTTTCCAATGTGGAAATGTAATAAAATTAGAGATCATCTGAAGTTGGTAAAGCTAAAAATTTGGGTGCTTTTTTCCTACGCTACCTTCTTCGTGGAGGCCGCATAAAATCTTTCATTAACAAGGTCAATGCTACTTTTGGAATTTATTAAAACTTTATCCAGGAAATGCTGGTAACCCCTATGCTAGTGAGAAATTGTTTTACTGTTTTGCACTTTTTCAGACAAAACTACTCCCCATCTCCCGCTTTGCATTTAATGCAGCATTGGATTTGTCTCATGAAAGTTTTTAAATTCACTTTTAGTGACCTTTTAGACAGTTTTAAATTTATTTTGTCAGATACTCTTGAAAATAGACGGAATAACTTGAAAACTATTTTTGCATTTGGCTTCGTTCAAGGTGTCTGAACTGAGTGCACAATTTAATGAAAAAGATATACCACTTTTTGTAAAATTGTGTACTGAAGTAATGAGATTTGTCCCATTAACCTCATATTAGAGGTAATTTAAACATTTCAGAAAAACTAATGTGGACGTAAATCCATGCCGTAATTATGATTAAGTTAATATATCTTTTTAAGACAATAAAGTTAGGAATTTAATAAAGATAAGTATGAACTTAAATGAAACCTTATCACTAAATTATACAATATTTCCTAGAGTTTTCTCTTCGCTTTCATAAAGAAACATCTTCTGTGGAAGATCAGAGAATCAGAGATCGTAGTAGCATGGAAGTCGATTTCATGAAAAAAGGGCCATGCAGAGCGACAAGTACTGTAAAATTAGAAATAAGAAAATTTTCAGTTCAGTTACTTACAAAAGGCCTTAGATCAGGGCTTGAAACATATGCTTGATGCAGATTGGTTCAGCACGATCATTTAGGTTACAGAAAAGCTTGTACTCTTTGGATTCCACATAAACTTACCGATGAACAAAAGGAACAGCGAGTTAAATGGTGCAAAAAAAATGATAAAGTTTGACAACGGAAAATCATCAAGACATCATTTCAATCGTTACTGGCGACGAAAGGTGGCTTTACTATAACGACGTGCCCACGAAGCAGAAAAATAAAATATGGGTACTAGAAGACGAAGAAACTCCGACTGAAGTAAAAAAATCTAAGTCTATAAAAAAGAAAATGATCGTGGTTCTTTCGGTATAGGCGGATTTATCTAACGAGTAGTTCTCCGGGAGCAGAAGACTATAAACGCTGCCTGGTACGCCACTGTCTGCTTTCCTCAACTTATCCAGGAATTGAAAAAGCTTCATCCAAAGTTACAACTCTGCACCTGGTATCTTCATCATGACAATGCTTCGTCACATCGTCCTGACGTTACATGCCAATTTTTTCGAGTTTTAAGCTTGAAACTTCTTCATCCGCCTTACAGCCCAGACTTGGCACCATGCGATTTTCGACTGTTTCCTTTCGTGAAAAGCAAATTTAATAGGGCAAAGATTTCAGGACGAAGAAGCTTTATACTTTCGACCTGGGACAATGTGTGTGCGGAAATTCCTGACCAGAAAGGGAAAAATATTTTTAGTGATTGGTTCTTACGGATGCAGATGTGCATTATTTGTGGTGGCAATTATTTTGAAAAACTGTAAAAAAAAGTTAAATCTCAAGACCTTCAGTACATCCTACGTAAATATTTATTTTTGTAAAAAGCACAATTTTTTAATTTATTTTAATCCTTTTTTCAAAGGGCGGACAATAAATTGAACGGTTGGATAAACGTGAAAAAATATTGGACAATCGACTGCAATTATAAAAATTCTAAAATTCGTATTTGAGGGTGCCAACACGAGTCCCGGAGAAATCGACGAAAGCGAGATAATAAGGGACATAAGGTTGATTTTCGAATTTCACGGTTGGCAGTGTGAGTGTTTTAAAAAAACAAAGCAAACGGTTGGCCACGCTGGCGGTTGAATTGTGAAGGCGACGACGTACGGAGGAGTAACAAAAGCTCACCTGAGCATATAAGAAGCAATTGACTCGAACATTAGAAAAATTTGTGTATTTATCCGTTGATGATAATATTATTAATAATGTCGAATTGAGCGTTTCATTGGACTCTGTAGTAATTTATATTATAATACATATAAAAGGCAAAGCTCAACCTCAGTCACCGGTCCTAGAAAAGTGGAATTTGGAGAATGGAAGCATCCACAGAGAAAGGGTTTATACAAATTCCAGGAGTCAAAATATTTTTATAGATTAAATCATTCAATCCAGACTATTGACATGAATATTGAAGAATATATTTCATATAAAATGCAGGCACTCACTTAGAGTTTTTGGAATTTCCATTCATAAGGGGATGAAGAGAGGTAAATATATCTTTGCGCTGGCCAGTTTTCCGATCTAATTCTCAAAATAGGTGATCTTGTCGATCTTGAATTGGATGAGAATATTACTAACTTAATATAGATGATGCTGTTCAATATTAATTTCACTGAAGAGCATTTTCAAGCTATTGGATCTCCCAATCCATAAACTTATCCTGAAAGTGAGTGCTTCAGTGATGTTACTACGAAATCTTCCGAATTTTTGTAACGATTTTAGGCTGAAATTGAAAGCTCTGAATCGTAATGATATCAAGACCAGAATTTTGACCGGATATTCTAGAAAGGGGTTAGGATTTTGACGTATCCTTGATTTTGATGGTATCCTTGATACCATTTGACTCTCCTGTTGAGTTTAAGAGAGTGCGGGACGATTACTATATATACGTAGATGTCTCACGGACATTAAAGTTTGACGGGATCGACTTGAGGGAGGGCTCCTGCTTACGTGGATAGTTTTGCGTAATCCCTCTCATCCAGCAACCGGTTTATCCTGGTACTGAGATGAGAAGTTCGTAACGTTGTTTAGAAAGGGATACTTTAGAGGGATTATGAGCATTACAGAATGTAAATTTTTAATTATATTATTACAAACATATTTCAAATCCATTTAGACGAAGTCGCCGTCAACAGCTAGTTTTGCTATAAAAAATTAATAGTTATTCCTAAAGGCGCCAAGAGTAATAAAAAAGCGCCAAATTTGGTGTAAAAGCGTCATTTTTGGCAACCCTGATCATTCACATTGAGATGAGAAATTAAAACACATTATGTTGAAACATGGGCTTCTTACTAAAAACTCTGTCTATAAGATTAATTTATTTTGTTGCACTTAAAATTTCAAAGTGATTATATTGAATGTAAAATTCTTACCTGCTTACAGTCTCAACATATGTCATAAGCCCGGTTAATTTGTCATAAGATTAAAATTAGTGTAAAGCTCTTACCTTTGCACCTCAAAAATATAAATTATCTAATTAAATATAAATTATCTAAAGTATTTAAGTTATTTTGGAATAGATATATTTAACTAAAAATGTAAAAAAGAAAAATTAAAGGAAAATCACGTATATTGATTAGTTCAAATTTTTACAAAATCAAATAAACAAGTATTTT
>QYTT01082252.1:0-13185 GCA_006980735.1 Dasypogon diadema
TTCCTCCAAAGTGATATCAGGACTTTGGAGAGTTTTTAAAGCCAAATTAATGCAATTCAATATTTTGCTTTGAAAAACAAGCTACAATACGAACTCGAAGGAGTTCAGATTTAATAATATTCGCTGCTTCTTCAATTTCATTTTTATTCTTCGAAGTGGGAATTATTTTAGATAAGCCGTTCATTACAGATGAAAAATTGCATTTCAGAGCATTCACCGAATCATACTGAGACGACCACCTTGTAGGACACATCCTTTTCAGCGTTCTCCTAACAATTAAAATTATTTTATTCTTTTTAGTCTATTAGAAAAATGTATTTTTTTCTTTCTTTTTTTATTTATGTTATTTCGAAGAAAACGTCCGTCTCCACTTAATTTATCATTTTCATCAAGGGACTTAATGGCGCCCCTGGCTTTGCTGCGCCCCCCCGCAACGCGGGGTCTGCGGGGGCGTTATTTACGCCACTGCTTGAGGAACACCAGCAAGAATCAAGATAAGTCGAGATAAAATATTACCTGACTATAAACTGCTTTCTATTGTATAATAAGACCAAACAAGGATAGAAGAATGAGAACCGAAAGCTAATGAATGTTTATCAAATGCTTTCGAAAAGTCAGAGATATATACTTGGCCACCCTCTTCCACAGCGTCCAAGTAAAAACAAACAAAAGACATAAGAGTGGTTTTAGTAGAACGCCCTGTAACAAACCCATCGGAGAAATGGGAAGGAGATTCGAGGGAGAAAGCTGCTTTGTTACAAGAAATGAAACTTAATCATACACAATTCTTTCAAACAGCTTGGGAATTGCAGAGAGCTTAGAGATGGAACGGTAGATTCTACATTTTTTAGATCAGACTTAAAAATTAGGCTAACAAAGGAGACTTTACATAATCAAAAACACAAACCTGTTGAAAGCGATAGATTAAAAATATAAGACAGAGGGGTTCTCAGATATCTACAAAGACCCCATCTCAATAGTTGATTTAACCTAACTAAAAATATCATCATTAAATGATTTACCCGAATTTTTAATACAAACTGCTTCAAAATAATTAGCGAGAAACATTACTTACAACTTTATCATTCTAACAAAAACTAAAGGGAATACCATAAAAGTTTCTTTTACCATTAAGAAATGTCCAAAGAGTTTTAGATTTCTACCACTGTTGGATAGATAGTCAATTTTGGTTAATGGGTCCATCTGTCAGCCTATGGTAAATTTTTTAGTTTCCTTCGTATTATGAAAATCAGGTGATAATTCATCCTATCCTCCCATAATGATGATGTGATTTTTTCCAAGACTTTTAGAGTTCCCCACAAGCTTAATAACATAACATAACTTGCTGATTAAAAAGACGAGAAGTAACAATCAGCATCGGTGATTGGGGGTTAAATCATGTAATTCGATTCAATGACTGTCGAATCGAGTGTGAAATGAGAAATTAAGAAAAATCACTGAAAACGAGCAGAATAATGTATTTTTTTGTCAGGACAGCTCCATGACTGATCGGTCCTCCTGTGAATATTTTCATAGCATTTCTCGTCAAAATTTATTCTATATTTTATATGCACCTGAGTGCTATATACTACTACTATGTGCAGAATGTTATCGTTTTCTGTAATATTATATTAATTGCTTCTTAGCCGAGATTTGTCTAATTTCCAAACTTGATGTTCCATCAGCGTCTCTTTAAAAGATCCGTTAGATCTTCTCACTTAAGACATTGTACTAACTCTATAGGAAAGCTGTTCGTGCAGGTTTAATTCTTCATTTCTGAATGCATAATAGTGTAAGAAGTAAATTGTTTATCAGTACAGTAGACAAGGTAACTATGGTACCTTAGCTTTATATTCTTCCAAAGATTTCACAGTACATATACAGAGTTTTCCAGTTAAAGTGACCAAGTGGGTATCCAATGAAAGGTCTACAGGAGATAAAACAAAAATTGTGTGGAAGAGAGCGGGCAAGACTAATGGTTTTTGCGATAATGACATTTTAAAGTTTTCTGGCTAGTCTATACTAAGTATGGTTTTTGTGCAACTCCGACGCCATATTATAGAAATTAATATACTCTGCTACTCCTCTTCGTCTAGAAGCTACGAATTTTTAAAGTCTAAATTTTGCCATTTTGTATATATTTTGAAAAAAGTACTTTTTTCCCTTTAATTTGATGTAAGGCATGTATCTACCTATTTATTTTTATTTTCGAAAAGACCCATCTCTAAGCCGTATCTATTCTACATCCTCTTCTACAGATTTTAAAAAATTAAGGAAATATGAGGCTGTGAGAGTAAGAGTAGTCTAACCCTAATGTCTTAGTTTTGAGGTTAGGCTACTAATGCTTTCAGAACCTCATATATAGTACGAAATTGAATAATATTTGGTAATTTCAACTGTAAAGTCCTTCGCAGCATTTGGTGTTGTCGTAAAGAACTTCTACCATAGCAGTAGTGAAGCGTAATGAAGCGCTTACATATCACTGCTATGTGAAGCTCTTTCGAAGCGATCTTTGTCTCCTAATTTAGTTTCTCAGTGAAGTGAGTGTGTTAAAAAGTTGGTTTCTTCCGAAAAGAAGATTATAGGGGAACAGATTAACTCAAAATTAACGTCCTTTTTTGTTCCAAAAAGTGAAGTGCTCTATAGGAAATTGCAAAGCGGTTATTTAAAAGCTCGATGCGCTACCTTCATATGGATGGCTTATTTCAGTGCCACTGCACCAGGAGCCCTGTTTATGCGCTTCAAAAGAAGACAGAGAGAGGCACTTTATACTCATTTATTCGAATAAACTACGATGAAGGAATGAATATATAATACTTCCCTCTGCATTCCTTTGAAGTGCATAAGCAACACTCCTGGTGTAGCGGCATTGAAGTATTTACGTCTGCGGACATGCAATGTTAAAATGAGTAATTTATAGTTTCAATAATCTAAGAAATAGTTGCTTAGAAATTACACTTTGCAGATACAATGTACTCGCAATTTTTAATTTATTCGCAACTCGGATAATTTTCTTTTTACGATAGAAATATTCATTATTTGGCACGTAAGGAAATGTAAAATTATGTTGAGATTAATGTTGTTTCAAAATTAGGTCGAAATTATATAACAGAATTGCCTACAGAAACTAGTGAACCTTTTTGGTTACAACGGACTAAATATTGCTTTTATTTGTAATAAATGAGCCATTCGAAAATCATATGGATTATGGAGTAAATCATTTGTACATTTTAATATGTTAACACCTAAGCAGCACTATTATTAATCCCAATGTCTAAATTGAATAACAGCATAGTTTTTATAAATTTAATTTCATGTCTTAATTTTTTTTTAAACATCAAGCCTACAAATAAAAGTTTTCAAAATAATATTCCCAAGTTGGTGGCTGAGCGAGCTGAAGTGCACGTCTGCAGATTTTCTTCTCTGTTGGCTTGAGTTCAAGTCCTGCACAAGGCGCGGCGATATATCTGTTTTTGCGAAGCCACTGGGATGTTGCACAGTAGTCAGTCTCAAAATTGTGGCTCACTTGCAAAATTTGTCAGATTAAAATTCTTCAATTTCCATTTCCCTGATTTCTCTCCGCCTAAGCTGTGCTGTGTGCATAATAGGGATGACCCTTAAGCTTAGGCAATATCTTAAAAATCATATTTACTAAAATTCAATATTTCTAAATTGCTTCCTATCAAATTTTGAATATATTATAAAGCTAATATAATCTCGATAAATAAAAAAATCTTTGTTACTTTCGTCAAAACAATATTAGTATCAGTAGAAAGTAGATTAAGGATTATATGGGGTTATGTAAATTACAAATCCCGATGTTGTCTATGCTATGATGCTCAAAAGAACTCGACAATAGCTTATGCTATAAACTTTATAGGGTCACACTTAATTTTCTGTGTTCCAGCAGCACTGGATTGGTAATTTCCGCACCGCATATTTTATTTTAAAGTAATTTAAATATTTCTCTGCTTAAGAAGAATTTTTTAAGTTAATTTTAAGTGAAAACGAAATTATCCTAATGACCAAGAGCTTTCCAATGTTTCTGAAACAATGTAACACGGAAATACTACAAATGCTAAGAGCACTTTTCTTATCACCTTTCCACTGAAAAAGAAATCAAATTTCACTCGAAATTAAAAAAGTTTTTGGTCTAGCAGTTCTTTTAAAGACAATTTATGTGACCACCCCTTTAGACATAATTTAGCTGCTAGGGCTAGGGGTACGTTCCTTTTTATATATTTGGACGGAAATCAATGATTAAAAATTCAACGATCGCAAAACAGGAATTGTAATAATGTAACGTACGAAAATTAATTACGCATAGATACGTAAAATACTTTTTTTTTTTAAAATAAGATGCGATTTAATTCATATAATAACGCGCACAGCACTATCACGCTATAGTTCACTAAAAAGGCAAACTAAATTTTAAAATAAAAATAAAATATAAAAAATAGTGATATATGTTTGAATCAGTCCTTATTTTTCTGTAGCTCTTTACGTGCATCTCCTGAGTTTGGAAAACTGGTTTCCATCCAGGCCCTCTCCTCCGAATTATCGACCTTGCGTTTTTTTCTTTCCTTAACATATTAGCTGACCATACTCGATAGAAATTTCCGCCAGAATTGGGCCCCCGAACCAGATCCCCTCGATAGTGGCTGAAAACATAGGTCCCACCAATGGAACGAATGAGTCGTAACGAGTTCTGAGTGAGTCTGTCAGATTTGGTTCACGGATCAGTTTCGTCCGTGTATGGCCAGCTATTGAGTGCCATTGCCATGCCAGCACATATGAATCGGACCTAATAGCTGAATATGAAGCTGAATAAAACTCTGGCACGCAATGTGTTAATTTTCCTCACATTGCATTCACCAACAGTATGCCATCTTCTTAATTTCAGATCCTTTGATTTCCTTTCAAAATTTTGACGGTCCGTCGTGAATACGAAAAGCTCAAAGAAAAATTAATTTTTTGTTGATGTTGAGGTTGATTTTCTTTTGAATGGTTAAAAAAAGATCTGCAGATGGGGCTTTTTCAATACTTGAATATCAACTTCATATAATTAAGTAGATAAGTGCAGTCTTGTTAATCAGTTTTGCCGTGCGTGGTTCCCATACGTTAATGTGCGTCTTGACGTGTTTAGTTCGTGTTCAGTGCTTTATTTCTTCCATTGCATGAACTAACTAAAACTTTCTTGTGAGATCTCAGGTGCATCTTTTCTCTAGTTGTTGCTCTGTGGTACCATGTACTGAAGAATTGCCCCGGATTGAAGGAAACCACAGAATCTAAAGCCCTGTTGCAACACTGAACGAACAATATAGGTAGTAAATATTTTAGACATCTTTCAAAACGTAATTAATTTGTTTCATTCTGCACGTAATTTATTAAAACTCTTTTTAAGTTCCCAAGGCAGATCGTGAACGCTTTTTCTCGACTTTTGGCTCAGCGATGCCCCGCCCGAGAGGTGTAGACTGTGGAAGTGTTTACTGAGAAAAAGCATTTACTGTCTGCCTTGGGAGCTGACCAGTCTTTCTGTTATTATTTGGTTGATCCTGTTAGTAATTTTGCTGCATACATTTCAATTTCCATTTCCATGGAAATAGTTTAAAGATCTTGTAGTAACTAACGAGTTGATTTTGATTTTTCACTACAATTATGAATAAACTGAATCCGTTCTCTAGATCTTGTTTTTTCAAGATACTATTGCTTAAACTCAGGGGATGACCCCTTTGATGTACACGGCACAGCGTAGGCGGAAGGGAATTTTAGGGAAGAGGAGATTGGGAAATTTTTAACCTGACAAATGTTGTAATTATTCGGTATGGAATTTTTACTGTGAAACTTCCCAGTAGCTTCGTAAGTACAATTCTTGTTAGTAGAGTTATTGCTCTAACCATTGGTACGCAGAGAAATCACCGCACCCTTTTCAGGAATCGAACCCTGATCTCCAGAAGAGAAGGCTTGCAGATGAGCGCCTCAACCCACTCGGCTACCGGCGTGGGTAAGTGAATTGAAAATATACATTTTTGGGAAGTTGAAGAAAGTTGGTTCAATGTTTACTGTTGTATATAAAAAATAAACGAAAGTTCAGGATGCAGAAACAAATGAATAGATTTTATTTTTTACAATCGACTGAATAAAAGGTTAATGCTTATAACACTTATGTAGAAATTAGGACGCAAGTTGTAAAAAATTGGGACACACAGTTTTAATTAAATTGAGATTTAGTGTATATGCTGCCAGATCAGGCGAATGCCGTAAAAACTTTTATCCAAGTACACTTATATACAGCCTCGGAATTGTAAAAAATAATGAATCTGCTGGCACAGTATGTCTGATGAAATTCAATTACTTTACAACCACTTTAAGCAAGTTTATAAAACTGAGATGTCTTCACGTAATCTTGAAATGTTTTGCCTAGCCAGATTCAAATATAGATCCGACACAGCGTAAGTACGTAACTCTAGCAAAAGTGAATCTGTGCCTGGTCGACGCTAGCAGATTTATGGTCAGATACCTCACCTGTTGACCGTGCGAAACCATGAAATAGATTAGTACGTCGCGGTACATGAAGAATTAATGCAAGGTTAGAGCAAGTTTACATATTAAAATGCAACTATTTCAAGTAAGAGCGTATATACTGCTATGAATTTCAATGTGATTGAGATATGTTCGTCTTCGGCGGGGATTAAATAGCTTATACTGAGATTTATAGGTGAAGAACAGAGGACGGTGTCAATATGCAAATACAAGAACTTGGCGGAAACGTATCAGGGACTATTAATCTGGTTCAATATTTCCATTTAATTAAAAAGCAGGTGTAAATGATGGCTATAGTTGCAACTACCTCATAATTAAAACTATTGATGTAAGTCATTTTCAAGAGAAATATTGAAGTACTGCACGTCTTTTCTTTCTATGACGAAAAAATCCCGCTACCCATTATTGTTTTCAGAAATCAACGACCCAGTTCTCATGGATAATTGTGAAGACATCTGACAGATCCTCACTGAAAATATCTCAACTGTTCAATTTACTGGATTCTGCTAACAATACTTAATCGGCTGCACATGGAGGTCTATGTCTAGGTGGATATGATACCTGCCTTGATCTGGAAACATCTTGATCTCGGTAGTTACAGTCGTTTTTGTGATTTAGCAGCGCTCATAAATTTGTCATTAAGACACATAAAGCATCATTAACAGGTGCTTAACTTTAAGTGAATAGACTGAGAACTAACCTTGAATATGACTGCAATGAGCTCTTCAAAACTTCTTGAACAGTTTTTCGTCTGTTACTTATCGCAATGCCATCGAGCATATCATTCAGCAATTATTCTTATTATTTGAGTCAGAAGTGCTTCAAGTGATTTCCGATGGGCTTCAAGTTTTTCTATTTGACCTTTTGGATCAGTCTTGTGCTCAGTCGGATGGAGTGAGTGATGAATTAATTATGAAATATTGTGAATATTTGGAAGAATTCGGATCACTTTCTGTTTGTGATACTGCAGTCAATATGATTTGAAACATTTGTTTTTGGGGTTGTTATTCCTTGAATTATATTATACAAAATTAATATCGTGAGAAAATAGTAAGTGTGGGTGTATATTATAGAAAAGAAAAAATGCCTTTAAGTTTTTTAAAAACACACAAACTTCAATAACATACTTGTGTAATTTGCAATACTACTATACTTTACAATTTTACTTTAAAATACATAATAGAGATTAGAATTTGTGTATGGGTTCAAGCCAAAGTCAAAAGGTGGAACATTTTAATCTTCATGAGCAATGGCAAGATTTCTATCTTAATTTTTCTTAAGCACAAGTTTCGGAAACTGGTCTTGTTTATTTTCAGTTCACATAAAAAAAAGCAAATGAAACGTAGTTTTTGGCTTTTACGACAGTGTTTTAAAATTTGTAACATTTGTTTTATGGCAGCATTCTGATTACTTAATTTTATTGCAATACGTGAGACTTGATCATAATATGACTCTCATTTATAATCCAACGAACAGCTGGAGAAAGAACGACGATCTTTTTTTTAAAATGTCTTTTACTTGTCCTAGAGGTCACTCAAAATATTTTGAATTGAACGTATTAAAAGGAAGTTGTGATGATACAATAATAAAAATCAGTTCTTTATGGCCTCTTATATTGTATTGAATGAGGAATAAAAAAAATTTATTTGTATAGGAGAGACCTGGGCAATATTTAACAAACTTAAATATTTAAGTATACATTTTTAATTTTAAATATAAACACAAAAAAAGCCAGCAAGTGGGACTAGAATCGAATCAACGACCTCCCGATTTTCGGTCAGGTGGTCTGAGCACTCAGCCGATGCATTTTCTTCCATCGGAGAGTAAACTAAAGCAAAAAACGGAACAAAATAACAGAAAACACTAATCAAGTGTCTTGACTATACAAACCCCACCTCCCCTCCCCCACTCCAACAGACAAGCATTCATTCTCTTTAGGCTGTGCATCAGCTTTTGTAGTCTTCCTTTTTCCCTTTACATAGATGCGTTTTCTTTTTTTCTTGTCTCCTTTCTATTTTCGCTTTGCATTTTCCTTATTTTTCATTTCGCTATTATTCAGTTATTTTTTCTAACGCTTCTTTTTCTAGAATATTGGTAGATAATAGCTGACTTTCTTGATGGCCTGATTAGGCTTGATATACTAGGTACCTTTTGTATTTGGTCCAGCTGATTCTAGTGAGAAATCATTACCTTTTTATAGTCCTAAAGGTTCAGCAAGTGTTGATAAAAGTTGTAAATTCGATTTCTTGAAACACGTCTTCATCATAAGGTCAAATGTCACATTTTTTTAAATACATTTGTTATAATTACAATTTCCAGTTCGTCTATTGTGTGTTTATGTAATTTTTCCGAAATCCACGTTATCACCAGTAGATTCAGTTGCAATATTTGTTAAAAGGCATGAGCTCACCGCCTGCGCTTAAGAGGTTCATTAAACTAAAGATCATTATTATTAGGCTCAAAGTGTTCAACCAATATGCGATGTAAATATCAATTATTTATCTTTCGGCAAGATAACGAGGTATCTATTTATAATATTTTGGATGATATTAGTCAGGATATGACATTCAGTTTGTAGATCTTAACTCTTTTAAAAAAGATGATTTCAAACAAGACGACTAATTTAAATGATCAATAGATTTCATTGTTGCCACTTGGTGAAAGCAACTCATTTTTGAATAAAACACTTGCAAAGGTTTCACAAATCATTTATTGAACAGTTTTATAGAACCTTTACGCATTTCGACTTATTCGGTCATATTCAGAAGTTCAGAGTTAGTCCTCTGAAGATGATCGAATAGGTCGAAACGCGTAAGGTTCAATAAATAATTTGTGAAACGTTAGCATTTTATTCGAAAATGGACTAATTTAAAAATTTTCAGTACATATAGAGTTATTGAATACTCTTCTGATCGCAACAAGGCTCAACAAGCAACTTTCTTATTTTTAGTAATTTTACTACTAAAATGGGACCAACAAAGTTCTTTGTTATACAAAAAAAATATTTTATATACCCATGTCTTACGAAGGGTATGTCCCCAAAACACATATTGCTTATTACACTACTCACATCACGCACTCAGGACAGCTTAGGCGGAGAGAACTTAATGAAGATCAGGTTGGGGAATTTTAACCTGACAAATGTTGCAAAGTACAATTCTTGTTAGTAGAATTGCCCCAACCACTGGTACCCAGATAAATTGTCGTGTCCTGTGCAGGTTTCGAACGCACCCCAACAGGGAAAAAATCTGCAGACGTGTGCTTTAGACCGCTCGGTCACAGGTGCGGATTGTTTGATTCTTAAGAAGCTCATAGAAAGTTTTGTTTATCGTTTGTTAAAGGAAATTTTGAAAGTTCTATATACTTTGTTTTATTGCCTGTTGGGTGTTGAAAGGGGTGTCTTTTAACAATATATATTTATACATTTTTGAAGACTTTTTACGCTAAATTATTCGCCATACTTATTTACAATATCCTTGCAAAATTTTCTAGTTTTCCAATATGGTAGAAAAATATTTATATTTTTTATCTTCTATAAAATTGCCAAAAAATGTAATGTTTGCCAATGGTTGTGCACGTCTGCAGACTTTCTCGTCTGTGGCTGTAGGTTTGAATTCTGCACAGGGAACGGCGATTTATCTGGAGAACTGAGATGTTGCGCAGTAAAAATTTCCGGCAAAATATTTTTATTCACTTGAAACATTTGTCAGGTTAAACTTTCGCCCTCTTCCCTAATTTCCTTCTGCCTAAGATGTGCTGTGTGCCCCTGAACTTAGGCAATACATTAAAAAACTACATCTCCTTGTTGTTACAAAATCTATAATTTGTTTTTATTGTTAGTATATTCTTTTTGCACACAATTCTGAGGATAATGTTTTACAGAAATCCCTTAGCGCTATTCACACTTTTGCTTATTATTTAATGGTTAACTGGCCTTAATTAAATTTTACTATTGTATTGATGTTATTGACTGCGATTCTACTATAATATCAAAAATTTTTCATTGTGAGTTAATTACAACTATGGATCTTCGCTAACTGACAGTTATTTTCAATATTTTAAAATTCTAGTATAGACTAGATCTATTCGAAAACTTGGAATAAATTAGAAGGAAGCTTCAGAGTTGATCTGAAAAAGAGATTTACCCAATTACACTTTTGTGAACTAGTTAAAAATTGGAAAATTAAATCGGAAGGATACCTAAATATTTTTTGGTTAAATCTGAATGTTGATTGTCTCTCCTGAATTTAATATACGTCGAAATTATTGGGTTAAGTTGGAAATTATATGTAATATTTCCTTTACAAAATTGAGGTTTATCTCAAAATTTAATAAGCAGTTAATAAGAAACTGAAAGATTCGTCATTTTCAGAGCAATATGAGAATGATACTCAACTGCGATATCCGCTTCCGGGTGTGAATAATTTTACGCTCATACACAATTAACACAGAGCACAGAACTCATATCATGTAAAACTTTCTATTGAAATAACAAATTTGCATAAATATTTAAGCGGAGATTTTCCTGCAGTTTAAGTAAATTAGCAATTCTGATTTAACTCGAAATTTATTGGCGCGACGCGAAATACTCAGAATCTGTAATTAATCCGCTGTTGGATTTAAGAGTACCAATAACAGTGCCATTCCCACGTAATTGCTGAAACGATCTAATTAACCCATTTTAGATTTTACATTGTCTGCGCGCGAAAACCGCCGAATACATAATCGACTTCACACTCCAGAAAATGCAGTAATCTGAGTTCATCTGATATTACGCAGCATAACAATAATTGTATAAGTGAGAGTGAATCACAATTGCAGTGTTATCTAATGCTGAAGAAACTGCTGAACTGCCGCAGCACAGAAGAAATCAAATACTACCAACTATCAATCATTTTCGTCTGACGCTCGTGGCAAAATTTCCCTACAATTTCCGATTCCACGACGTGAACTTACCACTTTTTGGATTGTTCGCTACATCTGCATCCGTCGGCTTTGCCCGACAATCCAAAATACACACTCCAACCAGTAAGAGGGCTAATCCACAGGTAAACCTCATTTTGATTTGCTGATCTCCAAAGTAAGTAAGTATAGGCGGCAGGAGCCGGAAAAGAAATCTCACTTTCACAATTTGTTTGAAGATAAGCAGGAAAAAATCGGACGGAACAAACACGAGTCTCTTTACTCTTTAGTCATGCGTAAGACAGTAATCGCGTGCAATTTATAACCAATGTGAACACCTGTAACAGCACTTTGTTAAACACTTCAATGGGCATGTAACAGAGACTCACTTCTCAAGGGGTTACAAAGGCAGAAGAAAAAGGTAAATAACAATCACAAAACACCAGGAGATCGCGCCGAATTGCTGTTACGCGGCTGGATTAGCTCGCTGTCTTTCCAGGTACTTGCCGTCCGACTGTTGGAGCCAGTCTGAGTCAGGCGCTTACTTTCAACGAAGGTTTTAAGAATGGCTCTGGGTAGTCTGCTAGTGCCGTAACATAAGATGAGAGAGACATCCAAAGTTTCCTACCATTGCGTTGAGCTGATCGCGAGTATGACTGATCCGCGCATGTGAAACTTGGAACGGGTATGCGTCTAAAGAGTGATCATGCCGGTCAGGAAAACGTAGAGAGACAAAGAGAAGTGGACGCATAAATTGAACGAGAACACACTGTACAGTATACACCCTTGGGGATATTGATCAATCCAGTTGATCAGCGGAGATATAGTAGATTTCTGTGCTGAGAATGTAATTCCGCACGATCAGCATCATTGGTCTAATCGATTTTTATGGTTTCTGGGTTAATCTCCAGTTTTTGTGGGTTAATAAACCCCAGCACTTCCTCTTCTGAAAGGTAAAAAATGTTTTGTTTTGCCCCCCAACTACTGAAGAGTTACTTTAAAAATGGGGCGTTTTACTTTATGCTGGATACTAAGATAATTAGATAACAATGTTGCATAATTCTCAGCCAAACGAAATTACATCATCTGCCTGCAATAATGATAAGAACATGATTGTAGAGGTAGGAACCATTAATTTCTTTGAAATGTATCTGCTGGGCTTGGAAAGAGTTGTATTGCAACAAAAGACGTGGTTGAAAAAAAGATTATGTATTCACTTTTCCAGTTTGCCCATAAAATTAAATTAATTCGCACGAAGATTACAAAGTATTCGTCATGTGTGTAGTAATTGGTATTTTTATCCTTTATAAAAATCAGTTGTAAGTTGTGGTCAAGTACATAATAAAACTAAGCTTAAAGGCAATTAAACGTAATTGTATACATTTGTTATTTATTTGTAATGGCTTTCGGTTCATTTAGGTTCTCGGTGAAATTAATCAACTTTACTCAGCTGAATCTTCCA
This sequence comes from Dasypogon diadema, assembly GCA_006980735.1. NCBI lineage: Eukaryota > Metazoa > Arthropoda > Insecta > Diptera > Asilidae > Dasypogon > Dasypogon diadema. The sequence continues at coordinate 12,908 of QYTT01082252.1, forward strand.
TCTAATTCTTAATCTGTTGTTCGAACTTTAGATTTGGACGACAAAATTTACCGGATCAACGAAGATGATTATTTTATTGCTTACGTTCGGAAATATTTTAAGCCAATAAAAGTTTTTAAATAATTTTCTACTAAAGTCAGAGATACCCAGTAGGACTTGGGGTATATACTGAATCGATTCTGTATAGGCTACTAGTAAGGTCAAGGGCTTACTCTGCTTTATACAGAACAGCTTACTTTTACATGGTGATGTCCTAGGATAGAGAGTACTTACAAACC
>QYTT01082252.1:36069-46907 GCA_006980735.1 Dasypogon diadema
CGAACGTAAGTTTTTTAAAGGTATTGTCTAAGCTCAGGGAACACAACCCTATGAAGCACACAGCATAGCTTAGGTGGAGGGAAATTAGTGAAGAGGAGATTGGGAAATTAATCTGACAAATGTTGCAAGTGAACCACAATTTGGCATGAAATCACTGTGCAACATCCCAGTGGCTTCGCAAGTACAATTCTTGTCAATAGAATTGCCTAAACCAGTAATTTATATACGCGGATTAAGTGCCTGAGTTGAGTTAATATTTGAGAAGTTTCCTTAGATTATTTTTTGGTAGCGCATTTTTTTGACTTTTGTGGGCTTTGTAAAATTTCATCCCAAAAATTGTGGATTACTAGTTACGACCTGAACTCACTTGAGTGTAACATTCCTCTTTCCCAAAATATCCTTCCGACTAGGTTGTATTGTGTGCACCAAAGGATTCTCTCCCGAGCTTAGACAATACCTAAAAAAACATGGTAATTATCTCCAGCTTGTAATCACTAATGTAATAAATTTAATAAAAAATGTTATTGAATGCCTGTTATTCGAGTCAAATTTTATGCTTGCATCTTTATTCTGAGTTGACTACCATCCATTCAATAAATATTCGGGCTTTAAAAAAGGGATTAAATAAAAGTAAAATACTACTGCAAATTTAAGTTTTGTTTTGTAAAAGTCATAATATAAGAGAAATGGTCGAACTGGCCTTATTCAAAACAGTTCTCCCGTAAAGTGTGAACATACGAAAATGTAACGAAATATCGACATATTGTGCAATAAAGTCATTCGCTTCAGTTGCTTGCGTTTGTAGTAAAAAGCGTCACAAAGGAGGAAATTGCACAAAGCGTAAGTGTCAAAAAATTAATTACACAAATTTGCAAGCGGAATTTATTAGTACAATTCATCAAAAAGCCATTAACACAGTCATTAATTATTCATCCCAGTATGAGGTTTAGTTTTAAGTGTTCCGTCAATAGCATTGCTATAGTAAAAAATGCTAAATTTATTGGGTTTTTAATCGAATCTTAAAATCAAATTAACATCAATCAGATTTTACACACGTTCGGCGGATGTTTTTGTCCAGCTTCCAAAAAAACGCAAAGGAGAAATTTACAACCTTTAATCGAAGTTCATCGCACCTTATAAATTTATGGAAAGAAAGTTCAGTTGTAATAACTCGTGCAGCTTACGTAAGGAGAGTATATGCAAAGTTATTGAGGGGCTTGAAAATGAATTGTGTCAGAAGTGCCATTGATGCAATAAAATTAGTTTTTGTGGCTGCCAATTTGTTTATGAGATTTATCTTCTTTTCAGCTTCTTTCTTGACGTGCTTCGTCCGAACACATTTTAGGTACCTACCTCCTACCTGTATGCATACAAAAATAGGAGTAAACTAATTATCGCTACGGGCTGACTGACAGCTGATTAAGTTGCTATTGTTTGTCTTGTAAATCTTGTAATGATACCTGTTCGCAGTTGTTTGAGATGTTGTTTGCGCGAAAGTAAGGGGCTAATTAAGGAAGTCCAAAAAGCATCTACAGTAAAAGTGGTTGCTATTTACACATCAATTAATTTCTTAGTTGCACAACGAATTATGTATTGAGAAGGAGATGCCGTAGTAAAAGCATCAATCGAAAAGGTACAGGTATTTAATTTTAGACCTTTTGTCAGTACCCGTAAAAATGGTGCGAGTATTGCAAAATTCCACAAGATTTGGAAATAATGCATTATCGCGGAAATAGCTATCACACGTATTTACACAGAGTTAAATTCAGACTCAACGGCGGGGATACAGACAATGGTTACTACTGTTGCTAAGATAGGAGGACTGCCTATTAAAGATATTTTGCTATACAATTCCAATAACCTTCCAAATTCAACGAATACCACCAGAAGGAGCGTTCTTATTTCAATCTTATTCTATTTATTTCTATTAAATGCTGGCTACGCATATCGCAGAATTTCGAGCTAAATAAGTTCAAAATTTTAGAGCTTTTACATTTATTCCGGCATAAGTTCAATCACCGATACGATCGAATCGAACTACTATAATTTGGCCCCTCTTCTGTTTGCTTTTGTAATTTTTATTAAACTAGTCATGAAGATTTACAAGATTTGGCGGAAATTTCCTCCTTTTTCTTTATATGTGATGAGTTCTCCTTATGGCCACTGATCACTGTTTCAGGACAAATTTTGAGCCTTGGTTGTAGCTGTTGGATGTAGGGTGATCAATTTTGATAAATTTTACACGGATTCTTCCGGGATGAAATCTCATTACATGTCTGTTTCCCTCTATTAACCTGTGCTATCCGACCGAAGACCGACAGGTACTTTCATAAATTGCATCAAGAAATGAAACAAAAACAATTCTTCTCACGGTCGAGCAAGGATGATGCAAGGTGCATGATTGTTTTTCAACAACGACTACTGGTTAACTACCGTATTTGGTTGTTGTCATGTAATAATATTTATTTTCCTTGACTTTTTCACGATGAAGTCACTGGCCAAAAGGCACTATATGATGCTACGCACAGCTTTGTCGGGAACGAAGACTGGGGAGTAAAGAAAATTAGCAAGTCGAGTAGGGATTTCGGCGCAGATTCTGCTTAAACAATTGCAGCCTATAGTCGACGGAAAAAACTGAAGATAGTCTGCTCCACATTCGTACAGTTCACCTCAAGACGGATCCTTGAAACTTCACTGTTCGGCTAGGTCTTGTCAGAGAGAATGAAAGGGTGGATATGGTTCAATGCGCGAGTATCACGCAAAAGGAAGTATAAATCTACAAGGGATCACATCAGAGGTTTCGTTGGAACAAAGTCTATTAAAGTAGCGATAAAAAAGAGAGAATTGATTTTAGAAATAATTGCCTGAACGTCAATGAGTTTAAAAGCTTTTTTAGACATGAGCGCTAGGTCAAGTGGGTAAAGTGTTTCTTGCATCGATACAAGAAACCCAAGCCCTTCATTGCACTTTTTGCAATAGCAAAGATATCGTCCGTTCAACTACCCCTAAAGTGGTCATGTTCATCCCATTTAAAGGGTATTGGATTTTGGATGCGTTCAACTCTAACGTGATCCGTTCTGTACGTCATCAAGTGGTCCAATCATGAGTGTTCGACTATTATTACAGCGGGAGTTAGCAACTGGTTTAAAGCGTTAAAAGTTTAAAAGTAAAACCGTCAAAAGGAAACTTCCGATCCAAGTATGAAGAGAAGTGTTGAGACTACATACTGGGAGTTTAGCTAAAAGGGAAGAGTGCCAGACTCTGGCAATGGTCTTTGAGATGAGTTGGTTGAGACGCAGATTTTCAGATTTCCATCTCTGCAGACGAAAGATCGATTCCAGTAAACGGCACAATTTTTCTCAAATATTGAGGTAAAGAAGACATTCAGACATTCACATACATTAAATTTGAAACACCACGGATGTGGATGCATAAATAAAAGTGTAGGGGAAGAAGTGACTAATTTTCTACAGACTTAGTTAATGCAAAAATTCCACTTATTGCAATTAGAAACGTCTGATGTGTTAAAATAAGTTTTGAAAATCCATGTTTTGATTCGGTATAACAAGTATTACATTATGATAGTATCTTTCGAACCAAAACAGGCAGTGCAATTAACAAATTGCTCCGTAATGGGCTCATTTGAGATGTCAGGCTAATCAACTGAAGACGAAGAGGTTTGAAATACACTGCTGATTGGATATGAAAAGTAAATGATCTACAACAATACTGTATCTCGATCATTACAGCCATCTACATCAAATTCCTCAGTATTCCTATGCTTCATTAAAGAACCTACGTGAACCTACGAGTACAACTTCATCATGATTTTTTTTCATGTAAAGTAACTAGTGCTAATAACTACCGAGTTATTTACAACAGAGATAAAAATAATACACTGAATAATGCAACTGAAAGAAAGGTTATGAGTCAAAACGACTGGCTTCGTAGTTATAGTATACTATTGACAATGTAAAGCACGAGAAGCTGAAAGGATTATGATGAAAAATTTGCAAAAATTCTTCAGTTTAGAAGAGCCACGATGCCAGGTTGACCAGATTCTTCATCAGAGTTTGTCGCCTCTTTAGGGCATTAGTTTGAAAGTATTACTTATTTAATGTTGCCATTTGTAAATGCCGGTTCATGAAAGTGTCCACCTTGAAAAAAGTCAGTATATGCATTGCATACGTTATTAATGCCAACATTCTACTTATTTTTCATGAAATTTTCCACTCAGCAAAAGAATTGCGTTTCATCATCCCAGTATGATATGCATAAGCCCTTGTACTTGTTCCTTCGAAGGTTAGTAAATTTTACTACATTGAATCCGGAATGTATCTACTTCAAAGTATTTCATTGAGAAGGTCACAAATCGGCGGGGATAATCAAAAACCGAAGCCCTTACAGAAGTGCATCCAAATTGCTCATTAAAATCGATTAACTTGAATGGTATATTGCAATTGTTTACTGTCATATTTACGAGGCTGTTAAATACCCCATTTGATTCACTAAAATATGCTAATTGATGCATCCAAAAGTCTGGAATGCAAACGCCAAATCCAGTTTATTTAAATACTGCACCCACAAAACCATAAAACCATTCCGACAAATGTACACAGTGACTTTGACCTCTGAAACCAGTTTAAATCTTTTACGAATTTGTCATCACATCTCTTGTAGAATTTCAAAATGAACGAACAGAAGAAAAAAAACAAATCATTCAGGACTTTTTTTTATTGAAGATTTTCAATCGGCAACTTTCATTTTCATCCATGCTCTCAGAAATACTCGAAACAACCCGAAAAGAAAACCACACCACAGCGCCTTGCTTCCGAATCAAGTAAATCGTTAAAAGACAACTTTCTCCGTAAAAGGTCCATCAAAGAGATGTTGCCGATTTACACTATTTTTTGCTTGCTTTCCGTGATGTCTTCTCACGATTCAACATCCAATTTCAGGTGAGATTTGATCGCGCTCACGGTGGGAAGCCATTTCTTCCGTGCAGCCTAAATCAATCAGTCGATGTGTATCTCTGGACAGTTTGAGTGCAGAATTAACTTGCTCAAATTGTTGCACGGTGCGTTTATCTTTTTCCATAATAATGCTACTGTCGACTCCACAAGATGGGACAAATTACAGTTCCCGACCACTTCATAAAGACCAGGTGACACATAAGAAGTGAGCAATGCAAGAATGAAATGAGTGGATATACCCAACATAAAATTGTAGTAATTATTAATAAAAAGAGCATAATAAAATTTTTGTGGATGTCTGCTTCGATTTGGTCGGTGTTCCAATACTTTTTGTTAATAATTTGCCGTTTTTTTGAAAATTGCCAAGACTCTGATGAGTTTTAAATGCTATAATGGCATACCTATCATCTGCCCATTAAGTTATTAAATGTGACAGGGGCTTGAAAAAGTTTGCTTATTTCGAGTGTGTTTTTTTGTTACTTTTTGAATTCAATAAATGTATAGCTGCGTTATGCCCCCAAGACGAAAAGATACATTCCCATCGACAAATTGGTTTTACACAACTCCAGTAAATTGCTGCAGCATGCAAAGAACCTTCGCACGAATATTTTTTCAAAATGTTGCAATCAATAGCAATTGCTTAAGTTTTTAGATGAAATTTACCAATTTAAAACAATTTCAAATATAGTTTTGTAGTTTTGAAGAGGAAATAAGGTCTTACCAACACTTAGGTACTATTTAACGGATTTGAACACATTTCTGCGTTATAATTGTTGGTAATTGCACATTAGAATTTAAAAAAAAAACTAATTTTCATTTTCACTTCAAAATAATTATATTACTTGTCTAGCCTCTACCACTTTATCTTTGAATTTTAATCTTTATAAATTATGGATTAAGGAAAGAATTTATTTATTAAACGGTATTAATTTCTGCATAATAGCAACCGTACAATTTACATATTATAAATTTCAAATGGTTTTATGAATTTCAAAAATAAAAGGAAAATGGTGTGTGCTCCACCGACACTGTTGAAATGAAATGCGTTCCGTAGATGTTTTCGGCATTTTTATCTATTTTACACTAATTTTATTTTTGATACAGATTTTCCCTAATTCTCTTCTTGACTGTTCGCCCCTGGAACACTGCCAACACCCCTGCCTATATAAAAAATAACTCCAAAATAACTCTATGCTTGGACATTCGAGGGATATGGAAGCATACCTGTTCGCTCGGGCCCTTTTTCGTCCCTCTGCCAAGAGCCGTCTTACCCGGTCCTCTTTGGAAAATTCTCCGGCAGAACATTTGATTGTAGGCTAGCTGTCCGATGCTACCAATGAGGCTCGTCTTAGTTTTCTCCAGCAGTCTGTACGTATCATCCTTCAGGATCCCCATCCTTTTTGTTGGTATAGTAGTTTGTTTTTAAAAAGTGTGGGCATATTTTAGCAGAACAAATCAGCAGATTATTTAATCTTATATTATCACTAGGAATTTACCCCAAAAAACTCAAAAATTGCTTGGTAATGCCCGTTTTCAAATCCAGGGATCTCAGATTGATAACCAACTATCGTACTATTTCAATTTCTAACGCCTTAGCCCTAATATTCGAAGGTTAATCTACAATCAACTAATATTTCATATAAGACCGCTTATATTTGAACAACAACACGGTTTCCTACCGGGACGCTCTACTGTAAACAACCCCGCTCTGTTTACGGATACTGTAGCTTTGGCACTTGATGATAACAAACAAATCCACTCCATCCATACGGACTTTAGTAAAGCCTTTGATAAAATTAACCACAAGATATGTCTCTCTAAAATGGCACAGATTGGTTTTCATACCGAACTTGTAGCTTTATTCTATTCATATTTAACGAACAGAGAAAATATCGTGGTTTTTAATGGTTGGAAATCCTCTCCTTTCAGGCAGATGTCGGATGTTCCACAAGGCACGATTCTGGGTCCTTTGATATTTCGACTTGCCTTCTTGTATCTCATCGGACTGTTTATTATATGCGGACGATGCTAAGTTGCTTCGAGTCATTAATAGTATGTTGGACTGTGTCTGCCTACACAGAAGGATCTTTTACGGCTAGAGAGATGGTGCACTGACAACTGCATTGAGATTAATGTAAACAAATGTAAAGTAATATCATTCTGTCCAAAGACCAATATTGTCTCATTCGACTATTCCATTCATGGCGTCTCTCTCGCTCTCGTGTTGATGAGATCAAAGATTTGGGAGTCGTCTTTGACCGTAAGCTGCTTTTCTCTTCTCATATAAATTTGATTACATCTCACTCTTTTTGCATACTGGGATTCATATTTCGGGCGGGTCATTCCTTCAAGTCAGCCCACTCTTATAGTGCTCTGTATAGGTCACTGGTCAGGAGTATTCTTGAGTTTGCTTGCCAAATCTGGTCCCCATTTTATTCCACATATATGCAGTAAATTGAAGTGGTACAGAGGAGGTTCACCAGAATACTGCTATTCAAGCTTGATAACACGTACCTTGATTACCATGAAAGGCTTCCTGTATAAGACCTTATCTGGCCATATAATATGCAGTCTCTTACTGTCCTTAGTGAACATAAATGTTCCGTCCCGTACTTCCGGACATCATCTCCCATTTAGATTGCCTACTTGCAGAACAAATATAAGGGAGAAACCTCCTATCATCAGAATGCAGAAATTAATGAACACTAGATTTAATCACGTGGACATTTTCGGTTGTAGTCTTTTGACATTCAAAAACCCAATTTTGCTTGATATCGGACAGCCCTGACCTTAGATTCTTTTGCCTTCTTTCTCACTTTTTATCTGAATATGGATTGTTATTTGTATATACGCCCTTCAGTTTCTCGTTGTCCTATTAGTTTTTTCGTATAAGTAGTTTGAATTTTTCTTTTTTCAGATTATCTTTATTTCTTAAGATCTGTTATAGGCTTAGTTAGTTACCACTTTTTTCTTATAAAGTACTTTTTGGATTCTTTTTCTTATATTTTACTTGTAAAGGAAAAAAATGAAAATTAACAAAAAAAAACGGTTGTGCAACTCAGTACTGACCATGCTAATTGTTGTTTAACGTTGTTGGTCGGTCGATTATCACCTTAGCCTTTCAATTTTAACTCCATCTCCAAATTCCTCTGACTCGCTACCGTCGCTATAGAACTTTCAATTAATAAACAAATACATCTAAAGTTGTATATAGAACCAAAAATGAATAAAATATATTAAAAATAATTACCTCAAATGGGAGGAGAAAAAGAAATAGGAGCCGCCCAAAATAGGTTTCGAACCAATGACACTAAGACTGAGAGTTTTATTCCCTGGCAGGCTAGGGTAGCCATTTATTACCATTGAACCATTTATCGAATCTATTGAGTATGATTCTCATAAGGATTTTACCCAGAATTTTATGCAGAACCTCCATGTGTATATAGCTAATCTATTCCCTAAGGAAATTCACTGTATTACGAAATATTTAAAAAATTTCGTGTTTTTTAGTATAAAGCAGTTATCTACACGTGTAGTTTTGAGCATCATTTGCATCACCCCTTTTATGCATAGGGAATATTATATTTTTCTTAAGGATTCAGGTAATTGCTCTAAATCAGGAGGAATCCTTATAAATGCGACACAAACCATTCCAGTAAATTGAGCTAACATTTCTTAGAAACCCAAGAGGAATTTTATCTAACCCAGAATTATAGAACAAAAAATAAGTTCTATGTGGCGTAGGATGTAATTTTGTAACAGAAATACTGCTATCTAACACATCATCATATATAGTGGCTCCACACATACAATTCTTGAAGTGCTTTTTAAAAGTTTCAATCTGTATATTGTTCCCTATTATTATACAAAATGAGTTTCTTTTAACTGTCTAACTATATTATACTGATGATATTGCCAGCTCTAAACGGAAAGGAAGGCAGTTTTTGAAAATCAACCTCTTTCATGGAGGAGGAGGGTCCATCGTGCCATACAATAATAAACAATAACAAAAGGAAAAACACTATTTATTTAAAAACGTTAATTATTATAATTTGGAAGGATTAGTTGCAAATTTTCGTACTACTGCTTCCATTAATCGCTCCTTGTTTGCAAAAACCCATTGACGGTGAATGCTTAGCATGGCATTTAACCTACTTTCACCAATAGTGCTTCTTAGCCATGTTTTAATTCGGCGAAGGAAACTGAATGAACACTCTGTAGTACTTGTTGTGCAGGGCCGTGAGATTAATATCAGCAGCGCCTTTCTAATGGCCGGGAAAAAACATTCGCTTTTTTTTAAAACTTCAATGTTGTCTGGCGCTTCCTGTACCTCAATCCACATTTTGAATCGCAATTGCCCTTCCTCTACCTAAGCTTGGTATGAATGCTGCAAATCGAACGAAATTTTAGGAAAGGGTTGGGTTTGATGGGTTTGAACGAAGAAATTTTTATTAGGAAAGGTCGAAATATTTTTACATAATTAATTTGCTAAGGCTTCAGGGTTTTCAACGATACCTTTCCTTCTTTCCTAGGCCTTATACTTTTGACGGCAAGACGAGTTGAATGATATAACTTTTCAAATTCCCATAATACTATGGGCACAAATGTAGTACCAATACCATGGTATCTATACTGGAGATCTTTATACTATGAACACACATGTGGTTTCGATACCATGGTACTCGAATACTACGTGGTATACCGCATGTGTGTCACCAAATACTAGGTAGATACCAGATGAAGTACCTAGTATACCGTGAACGTACCTAGTATTGAAATCCGATAAATTTTGCTGGTTTCCTCATGTTCAAACCTAGTATAGGCACATTTTTACTGACATTAGCACCATTTCTTCATAGCGGAAAATTAAATAGTTAAAATAAGTGACAGTTATGTGACATGAGGGTTGTCTTTAATGTGTTTTGCTTACATTTTCAGCTCTATATTTAACCTTTCCAGCATATTTATTAATAATAACTTATTTAGGTAACAACAGATTAATTCTTTCGGTGAAATTTTTACTACAAACTTTTATTTCGACAATTCACTGACATTATACGTCAAATGATGCCACGAACGCATGTGTGTCAGGGGTCGGCTGTACTACATGGTAAAGATCTGACATGGTATCTATACCATGGTATTGATACTACTTGTGTGTCCATAGTATTACCATGTAGTATAGTGAAAATGTCACCGAAAGAACTAATCTAGTGTTACCTAAATAATTTATTTTTAATAAATATGCTGGAGAGGTCAAATATAGTGCTGAAAATGTAAGCAAAACACATTAAAGACAACCGTAATGTCACATAACTGTCACTTGTTTTAACCATTTAATTTTCCGCTATGAATTAAAGGCGCTAATGTCAATAAAAAGGTGCATATACTAGGTTTGAACATGCGGAAAGCAGCAAAATTTATCGGATTTTAATACTACCCAGTGAAAATTGTGTATGCATTACATGTATATGCTCTGTAATGGTAATGAGAGGAAAATATACTCTGAAAGGCATCAGAAAGAGACGGTTGTTCGTCACCTACCGGCAATTAGTTCTAACATAAAAGAATATATCTTGGGTTTGTGTCCATGACAACTTTTGTGGCTTAAGTGAATTAAGAGTTTGTAAATGGCGTATCAAAATTCGCGTGAAATTTCGAAGTGTTGTTTCTCTGAAGTATTTTAGTGGTTAATTGCAACGTGTTTTAATTTTAAGACCATGACTGAAATTAGTTAAAGTTGCACTTCGAAGTTTTCATTAAATACTTCTCAAATACCAAGCGAAAATGCAAGTAATGTGGTACGAAAAAGTGCAACTCTAATTAATTCCATCAGCCATTTTTAAGCATAGTAAAAATATTATA
>QYTT01082253.1:17656-30463 GCA_006980735.1 Dasypogon diadema
CGTCAGTCATACATATATATTCAGGTGTGTGTGTAAGACTGTACAATTTCAAGCATACCTCTTCAATGAGTGTGTGTTTTAAGGACGATGAGTAGGCCAATGCTGCGTTGAAAACCCCGTTCACCCCCTGTACGGAAATAACTTCTTGTTTTTAAAGAGAATATCCAATATGATTGCTCTTATCAATATTCTTTTGAGAGTTCCTGAAAGCTTTGCTTAAAGTGACATCTACCACGGAATTGAGAGTTACAGAAATTTTTGCGGTGCGTTCACTATTTAATTCTATACACAATGCTATTACGTATCGGTGTCACGGCGGTGGCCGAGAGGGCTGAGACGCATGCCTTCAGGTTCAGATTTTCTCCTTTGCGAGCGTGTGTTCAAATCCTGGCAGGGCTCGGCGATATATCTGGATACTTGCGGTTAATGCAATTCTACTGACGTGAATTGTATTTGCGATTCCATTGGGGTGTTGCACAGTAATTTCATGCCAAAAATTGTGGTTCATTTACATAATTTAAAAAAATTTAAAAAAATAATTTCCCTCCAGCTAGCTTTGCTGTGTGCATCATAAAATTGTCCCCTGAGCTTAGGCAATACCTTAAAAATGCATTCAGTCAGCTTTCCTGTGATGGATATCTTTATTGACAGTAGGATCTATCTATATGGGTAAAGCGGAGGCTTCACCCTTGCAGGAAGCCACTCCGCTGGTAGCAGTGGGCTTTCTCCTTTCGGTTCCGGTTTGGCCTCAGAAAAGTTAGAAGGCGACTCCTCTGATTTCCCACTGAGAAAACCGACACATCCACATTGTATTCTTTGCTCAAGATCTTGGTGAGATCGCCAATGATTCTATTTAATAAGCTAACTTAGTTTGATTTCAGGGCTCCTTTACGTATTTACATGAGAGCTCAAGCTTGAGAGCACACGTCTAATTCCGCAAGCACTTTTAGTATAGGGAAACTTTAAAATCATGCGAATTCAATCAATGGTCCAGATTTTTCTTGGAAGCAGGTTAAAACGGATATATCACCGTACTCACGTCAGTGGCTCTTATTGTGTTTATTTTTTTTGCTCCGTCCGTCAGTCTGTAACTAACTCTAAAATTTTCGATTTGTTTTGAGTAATAGCAACCACATTCTTTATGCTGGTGCTGTTAGATTTAGAGCATATTTCCTTGTTCTATGTCAGGCAATTGGAAGCAGTAATGAGGTAAAACAGCTGTTGTGCTCTTCAGTTGCACCTGCCGCTGTTTTTCACACGTTAAGTGGCACAATTACAACCGATTATAACACTCACTATTAGTTCATTATTAGGAGGTTTGGATGTCAAAATAATAATAGGTGCGAAATAATAGTTGGTAATCACAGCTTTTGTGGAAGATGTCCGCTAAATATTTTTTATATAATTTTTTCCTCGATCATTTAAATTACAGAACCAACCATTGATCTTCTCGCTGATATTTTCTCTAAAATTAATAACTGTCATCTGTTGCATGAGACTGCATTACAGCTGCTTGCTTAATTTGTGAATAGGCATCACCGTAGATTGCCTCCAAAAGAGAACCATTAGTTGGTTTCAACTCTTATGATTTATGAAAGTCTTACATTCTTTATCACCACGGAGAAAAGTGCGGTGTATAGTTGCACTTTCGATGATAGTTTCTGACACGTGGAAAATGCAGAAGACTGTTCCACTAAAGTATCCATCTATAATGCTCAATAGACCTAACCTTACTAACAAGTACACACATTAACTATTTTTTTTAATGAATGTGCTATTAAAATCTTAAAAACTTAAAAATGAGATTGCGGAAGTTTTAAGAATGCCATTTTTGTAAAATATCTCTAAAACTCGAAAGAAAAATGAGTGACGGAAGAAATTCTTTTTCCTTCTGCAAAAACGAAAAGAATCAGGGCAGAAATGTAAAGCTCCGGTTAAAAAGGCTCCTATAAATCTTTTTTCATTTTAAATTCCTTGAAACAGAGATTTGTAAAAATGTTCCTTCAGTTAAAGTTAAATACGAGAAAGTTTCGTTAACTATTAACATCTATCAGAACTTTAGGTACATCTGCAATTAGGGAATACATGCCCGGGAAATAGGAAAAAAGTAGAAAAATTGACTTTTTGCGAAGGAGGGTTGACGTGCTTTTCTGAATGAATGAGCGGTTTGTTGGATGTACACCATGTTAGAGCCAAGCTCATTATTTATCTCATTGTCACACGTTTTCTGCCTGTTTCAGCAACGAATAAATCTAGCTAATTAATCGCTCCTGATTCAACTTAATCCTAGTTGGTAAGTACAGTTCTGATGATGAAGTACTTATGGCAATTTGTCAAGTAGAAAAAGGCGGGTTCGTCTGTTCCGAGTTAATTCCTCTGATAAAATATATTTTACTTGTGTAGGATTGATTTTTTGTTTTTATAGAGAATGCTGTTGTCAGGTTGCAGGGGAAATGAGAAAAAAAAGAAAATGCTTCTGCTTCTTTATCCATCGTAGAATGTGTGAAACTATATACGTCTATTATGAGATTACCAGACGGTGTTGAAAAAATGAGATATTGTTCAGAGGTTTACATATAATCCACAAAATAGGACTTTATGTTGCAATTATTAACGAATTTTCTTGTTGATGTCTGCAAACCAAATCTGTGGACTTTTCAGAAAGGAATATGATCAGTTAATTGTATTTTCTCCGTGCTCCAAATTATTCAAAAATGCGGGGAGTACAATATCTCAATGTATCTCCGTTTTCAGAATTTTAGATTAATTTTTGGTGCTGATTGATTCGAATCGCCAGGGACTAATCCGAGGCTATTCCTGCCCCTTATATACCCCTGATTGCCGACACTTCGATTAGAGCTGTAATTTTGTCCGTAATGTAAGATCTGTAATAGAAAGCAAATTAATCAAACGAAGGGCTGCCCGCGGGACGGCACATCCAACATTATGGATTAACTTACCTTGATGCATGCAAAGCTTCTAATATGACCTTGCAGAACCCTTGGTTTTTGAATGAGAATCATTTCCAATTATTCCTTGACAAATCTTATGCAAAACATGTCCGATACTGCTGTTGCATGGTGGAGATCTATCTGTAGACAACTGATAGGGTGCCCTGCGACCCTCTTGGGTCATCGAGGTGGAGTCTTTTACCCGACCTCTCACCCTTCTAACGATCTATTCTTTCTCTCTTTCTGCGGGTCCTTTCAGGGCTGGATTCAACCTTGCTAGTAGCGGGTTTGCCAAGGGACTTTGTCGAAGCCACCTTTGGTTTATCACCACGAGTGTTAACGGTGGTGTAAGGAGCGTGTGGTACTTTATCCACGAATATCTTATCGCCCTCCTAAGACTGCTTCGAAGTACTGGGAGCGGCGTCTGGAGCTATTAGTGGAGATGGTTCGGCTTGAACGTTTTCTTTCGAGAGACCACTCCTCGACCTCAGCTGAATTCTACCGAAAATGAAGCTATCCATGAAAAGATTCGCTAACCTTAACGGTCAACAGGTAGTCAGTGGAGGGAACCTAGTAAAAGCTTTGTGCCCTTATTTATTCTCTTGATTACCCTGAGCTCAAATATTTTAACGTCGTCGTTCTATGTGGTCCGGGATAGTTTTAGTGGGGATATCCCTGTTATTAGGGCAGTTAGGATCTTACTGTGAGGGATATCGCTATCTTCCATCGCCCTAAGACTGGCTCCCTCCCAAGGCCCCAAGTCCTCCGCATCCTGTTTGAGACAGAGGTGGCTTTATTTTTACAGAAAATTTGGTGGTCCCCTTTCTATGAAATTTTTTTGACCACTGCGTCCACAACAGCTGTAAGCTAAATGTTCGGCAACAGACGAATCCAGGCATTATTATGCTTCGCATTTGTCACTTATGACATCATCAGACAGGGATGATTTGGTACCGATGGGATCGTGAATAATGTTACTTAACTCCTCTTCAAGACTCTTTACCAGCAGGCTGTGAGGCACATTAATGGCCTCTTCGGTGACATTTATTATGGACTTTTCTTCCTTGGATTGCAGTTCGATACTATTCATAGAACTAGGTGTTGATTCGTGCGCTAACTGGGTTCAATGCCTTCCCAATATTATGCCAATATTATTCCAGCACAGGAAGCGAGTATATTTTATTTTCAAGATTTTACTGAAAACATGTTACTATACATCCTTCAGCCAATACTGAGTGTGTGAAATGGTCTTTTTCCACTCTATGCGTACAAGTATACTATAGCAAAGTGTCAATGTATTGAGTCTTAATGAAGACGTGATCCGAGTGACAGCCAAATTTTCAGTAAAATCTTATATCATAGTGTGGTCAATTTGTAGAAGTCATGCTCTTGGGTTTTTCTAGGTAATCTTATGTATAATATGGTGAGGAAACAAGTACTTTCAACAAGCATCTTCTTTTTTTCACATTATTATTAGTATTTTTGCCGTAATAGCTAAATGGTCTGCTAAATTTACTATTTATAGTAAATGAATCAAATATTTCAACTTCATCAGGCTTATTTTGGTTTTTGGTCTAATTCTAATTCGATGCCGGCGATATTGCTTTCCTATTAATTAAAAATTTATAGTTTTATCACAGAAATTTTATATTTTTAGGCAATCCAGTCCGCTTTGCGGTTTATTAAATGATAATTTAATTATCCACTTATTTCTGTTTTTTTTTCGTCAGCTATCATATTATTTCTAAAACGTCTATTTCAAAATCCCTCGAAAGAATTTTAGTAAAGTTAGGAAGTTTTTACTAACTTATTTTTGTTAATGCGAAAAGCAAATAAGCATTTGTTGTATCTTCTTCATTAAAGTTCATATCAGTTCTCTTCAATCTTTAAAATATTTGGTAACATTTAATGTATATCTAGTCAAGTTTATTCAGAAATAACTGAAGCGGTACAAATTTGGTACATGGAATAACAACCCTCTTGTATGCACTTCCAATGCAATGCAATGCAATGCAATGCAATGCTTATTTGTCAACAAAGCTCAGTGTGCAGGGCATGACATGACATCCGAGGACACGGTCATAACATATATTCACTTGGGAGTAGATAATGCTATTAAAATCGATTTTGAGTGTGCACATGAGATATTTACGAAAATGCAAATGTTCTCATTTGTACCTGTGAATATATGCAAGCACATAAGCATATGCTCAAACTTATGCAGTCTATTTGTACAAAAAGGTTGAACGGAAGTAGCCCTCATTGGGAAAGCGCAATGTTAGATGTTAAATCTTTCGTTTCGTAATGGAGATTCATAAATTTAAGTTAATATTTGTCAAAGTTCAACACGAATAATTTATTCTGCTGATAGAAATCCAATGTAGTCCGTTTCCTTGCAATAAAAGTCGGTTAAACGTTTGCGCTATTTTCCTGGCATGAAACTAAAATTGTACGAGAACGAATGAATACCGAAACTTCAAAAACTTCTTTAGCAGAATAGTAAAAAATTAAAAGTAGAATATTATCCAGTTGAAAGTCACGTTTATTCAGTGCAGGCATATGTATATATATATATACGTAAATCGAATCAGCTGAAACGAAAAATTGCATGCAGATGAGATACATATGTACCCTATTTGATTAATGTAGCGAAATAGTTTTGAATTACGGTAGGTATGCAGGATATAATAGTGTATGAGCAGGAAATTCGCTCGCTTTCATCTGAAAAGAAGTCATTTTATATCGACCTTGGAATCCCTTTGGCCTGATTAAATTTAAGTGGAAGGAGGAACTTTTATAACACGGTCGGAATTTTTCCTTCATTTCTGGAACAAGTAATAAGTTTTTAAAGTATTCAGTGTACTGGTTTGAGTTCGCAATTATATTCTATCTTATATATTTGTATATTTGTAATTGCGTTCTCGAATTCGATAAAATTCACAATGTCGTCTTCATGAGCAATCTCGGTCGCCCGAGTCGCCCAGGTACCTATTTTAATATGGATCATACATTCAACATATTCCATGAAGAAGAACTTAAGGTAGGAAAAAATAAAAAAGAGATTATCATATACAGGGTGTTACGATCAAACTGAATTTTACTTGGATTTTTCTATACCTGGCCATATTTTCTACCTGTCCGACAATATTATTTGTTTTTCCTGTTAAAGGTCACGTATCCATCTGTTTTTGTTTGTTTTCTTTAGAATATATGGTAAATAAATAAATAACAAAAGAAGAAAACACATGAGTACGTGAAGATGTGAGCACACGTTCAATAAAAGTTTCTGGGAAAATGGTCAAAGTCTAAAGGGTAAATTTTAGATATTCGGACTCCAACTCGAATATGGTTGAAAAACATATCTCCATTTTCCAAAGCGACAATCTTTATTGAACTACTGTGAAGAAAGGTAAATAGTCAGAAAATCACAAAAAGAACATAAGGCATCATCGTTTGGAACACACAAATCGTCGAATGCTAAATGCTTTAACAAATTGAAGAACAAAATTAAAAATAAATGCAAAAAATTCGCGATACAACATCTTCGAAAAGTCGCATTTAAAAAGTCAACATATATCTACTGTTTATTGATAATACATTCGGTGTTAGCAACAACGCTTATCAAAGAAAACAAATAACTGAATGACACTTCTTTTTGTGAAATTAATATTCTATGCATGAAAACATGTCGAAAAATATCTTTTCAAATTAATTATGGGGTGGAAAACAAGTATCGAAACGGTGATTAAAAATTTCATTGTTCTTTCTGTAAACTCCACGATCTTTTACTTTTTTTTTACGTTGATTGAGTAAATATGCTTGAATGGTATTTTTTATTTTGGTAGATTCGTTAACACTAGAATTACCGACAGTTGTTTTATTTATGTATTTAGTTGACAAAATATTAAAATTCGAAAAATTAAATCATGAATTTATATTTGACAAGTTTTTATATGAGAACTTTCAGGACTCTTCAAGACGTCATTCAAATTTTCTAGTTCAGATGAATCTTCATGTTTTGTTGAAAGTTCTTCTGCTAATTGAAAAAGGGAATCTTTTTTGGATATATTTTCTCCAGTTATTTCGTTGTATAAAACCCATGAAATTATTGCAGCAAAGTCGAAAATATTGAAAAATATTTCAAGAGGCCACCTTCGAGATCCTAATTCTCACTATACTTTCTGGCCATTTGAACGGTCATATCTACCCCGTGTTTAGTTTTATAATAAAATATATTAGTTTCACGCAGTTTTTTTTGTCTTTTTCAACACAGAATTATGTTTCGTACTCAGTAGAAGTACAATTATTTTTTTTTATAAATTACAGATTAAAATCAAGATAAACTATCTTTTCTTTGTTTAGCAAGTTTCGGCAATTCTCTTTTATTTGCACGAATAGTTCCAACCAAATTAGTACGTTTTTCCAATAATTTCAGAGGAATATGACGACTGCCTTGTGTCGCCCTTTCCCAAATACGGGAACCGATTTATAATAAATTTACTTGTGAGATCAGATGCCAATCAAAATTTTATTCCGAACTTATCGGGTTTGTTCGACATGTACTGAGTGAATCTGTATCTCGCTTTAGTTGGAAATTGCAAGAAAAGCGTTAAACTTTTCTTGACATAGATTCCATTTTTTACCAAAAACTCGGAAAGCTCCTAGTTCTGTGCATGTTCTTATATGATCTATAATTCGACGATTGATTATTATTGATCAATAAAAAAGCACTACTTACTGTACCCTTCATTATTTTTTGTTTTGCGTACTCTGTAGGTCCAATTACTTCTTTGAAAATGGTTTTTATTGACCTTCTTGCTTCAGTTTGCTGATGGTCACTCTCATTAAAATATGATAGCAATCTCACCATACTTCTTGGTCTACGTGCTAAGAGGATGTTCTCTTCTTCACTATCGCTGTTTGAGGGTACATACACTTCTTCTCTTTCTAACTGATCCTCTGAAATGTCTGATAGTCCATTCTCAGAATCAAAATCAACTTCATTGATATCAGAAAGGTCTTCGCGTATATTTGTTATGTCTTCAAAATGTCTAGATATTTTCGAACGTCTCAGCATTTTTAGGGTAAAGTTTTATAACTGGACAAAATAATAATAAAAATATAATATAATATATATACAATATATTATATAAAATAAAATATAATAATAAAAATATTTATTCACAACTTATTTACAATATGAGCAAAAATAATGTAAAATTGTATAGAAATATATTTAATACAACAACAACCGCCAATAAGAAAATGAAAATGCAACATAAAACACTGCAAAATTCTAAAAATTTGGGAAACAGCTGAAAATATTTGAAGTATATTATAGACGTATAAAAATTCGAGGAATTCTTAAGATATTTTTATATTGAAAACCTCAAAATGACCAGTCGATATATTTAGCAATACCACATACGTATCTCAGAAAAATGGGAGTGGGTAGAACAAAATAATTTATAATGTTATTAAATACATAGATTTAGAAAAAGTCATAATATTACCATAAAATATTAAATGACATTTAAAGAGAAAGTCTTGTGAAGAATTGATAAACCGGTCATTTTGATCGGTTGATACTTGTAGTGTTAATATATAATAGTAGATTTACTTTTTATTGAATATGTTTCTTTTTACCCTTTTTGGAGGTAGAGCCCAAATATACAAATTTCCGTGTAGCAGAAAATATGCCGACATCAGTCAAAAATTGCGTAGTTTGGTATTTGTTTTCAGCATAGAAGTATATATTAAAAAATATGTATTTTAACCTTCGAGGTGGAGCCCGAGTATTCATAAACTACCAACAAAAGTTTAAACAATTATCATTAGAAAACAAATCTCGGCACAAAGTGTGATAGTTATTGCATAAACTTTTCCATACAGTAGATATTCAGAAAATAAAATAAAATTACATAGGCAAAAAAGAAAGTAATTGCCGATAAAATTTCAAAAGGTACAATTTCCTTATTTCATTGATTTTCATTTATTTATTTTTTACGAAAAAATTTGTATGGTATTTGGAAAAAATAGCAAAAGCATGAACAAAAAAAATGCATCTATTGTAGTAAACTTTAGCCAGTTAAAGTTATTTTATACAAAAAATGTTCAAAATGTCGCCCATGTATCATGATGCAAAGCCCACATCTACATAATCATTGCACTGCATCGTAAATCCTCTTTTGCAAGTCTTCTCAGCCTTCCACTTCTTTGTAATAATTTCTTTTAAGGAAAAGATGGATGGGGCTTAGGTCAAATAATCGGTCTGATAGCATTGTGCTTTTGACAAAATTTCGATACAATATATCCATAGGATTATCACATCCAGAAAGTATCGTTATCGCGATATATCAACCGGTGATATATCGATATATTATTTGATATTTCTACGTCCACTTCAGTCGACTCTTCTACTAGAAATTCTCCTGAAAAACTAAGGACGGCAAGGCGGAACGAAAGCACCATTCTCTTCATACCTACAGTACTTTTGAATAAGAATGTTTGAGTCCGACGAAGATATAAACTGAACGCCATACATACAACGTTCAATACATATGAGCTGTAGCTTTTCGAGCGCTTATAGTGATAATCCTCTAGCCTACATTTTTGATCAAAGTTTGTTTATTTCATAAAAAGGAAGCCGAATTTTATTTTCCTTTTTCACTATTTTCAACAATTTTTAATATTCTTTATCACAACGAACACGCAGTTGATTTCAGAACTGACAAATATTAAAACGGGTCTTCTTCAAATTTCGGATTTCTTTGTTTCATATCCAAAGTTTTAGATACTTTTTGTAGTGTGCCCACAATTTTGTCACTTTGAATTTAACTAATTTAAAATACTTTTTCTAATATTTTCTTTTAATCGTTAATACTTGCATGAAATTTTGTGATCATTTGATAATAAACATAATAAATGTTAACATTGTGACAAAATGTCTCAATTTTTTATTTTTAGCTTTCATGTATTGGAGAAAATGCGAAGTAACAAAAAGTGTGCCCAAAATTTTGTCCGTCACTGTATAAAATTTAATAGAACTAAAATGGCAAAATATGCTAAATACGCACTTAACATAATCATTTTCCAAATTATTCCTATTTCTTTAGTTAATAAATACGGTACAGCAAGCACATAAAGTCCATTTAAAGTGTGATATTTTGTATGGAAAATTATATTGTAAGTATTTTTTTAATTAGCTTTGCTAAACCAGCTGCACATAGAAAGCACATAAAGAGGGTCTTTGTCTACTAAAAGTTCCATATTAACTAATAAAAATTTACATTGCCTGCGTAGACTATGCATTATCTACATTGTCTACGCATTGTTTACTCCGAAGTGTAAACAATGCAAATCTACCCGTAAATGTCTATCACAGATTAAAATAAATGGTAACATTCTGACGACATGAAGATTTTTTCCTTCATTGAGATCATTATCTTAGTGATTGTGCTTCCCTTCAGGATGACCTGAATACCTTTCATTCTTGGTGTGGTTCCAAGTCATTGTAACTTAACATAAATAAATGCGAGGTCATGTCGTTCTTTAGAAAGCGCGACTATATTGCCTACCACAACAGATTTTCTACAAACAGAAATCTTTGTGTTAACTCTGTCAATGACCTCGGTGTGATACTTGATCCCAAGCTTGATTTCGTCTCCCACATTACTACACTGCGTCATGCTGAGCTTCATTAAGCGCTGGTCAAAGGAGTCTTGTGACTTTCAGGTATACTTGATATTGTATAACTCGTTCGTCCGACCGCTGCTTGAGCACGCTTCACAGGTGTGGAGTCCTTACCACGCTGTCCACATCGTTGTGGACATTGAGTCTGTTCAGCGTAGGTTCATCAGATTTGCGCTTAGAGATCTCCCTTGGAATGACCCAGTAATTCTTCTGGAGACGTAAGGTTGCCGTTATAGTTTTTATCCACCAGCTTTTGAACTCCAATATTGGCTCTTCGGAGCTCCGTGATAGGATATCTTTCAGGAATAATGGCCGCAACATGAGAGGTGTCCCCCTTTTGCATACTAATTTCTCCAGAACTAACTATGGTAAGCATGTTTTCTTATCCTATCGATCGGATTAACCTTACTAACAATTTATATTGTATACTTGTCGGGGAGCCTAGTCTTAACACATTTCTTTGAAATGTGTGAACGCTTAATGCGGTGATAGGTAAACTCATTATTATAATAAAAAGAATTAAAATAACAATAAACTTGTACCAAACTACATGTGTTTGAGAAGAGAACAGATTAAAGAACAAAATCTTGACCTAGTAGATAACTAACTCAATATCTAATAATATTAACATTCAATACAAAGCTATTAAGAGGTAATACCAATACTTCACTTTATTTTACTTCGATTAGTCGTCCTGTGATAATATTATCTACCGAGCTCTTGACTTTGTTTTAAAAAAATCAATACTGTCTACGGACATAATAGCAGTATCTTTCGAGGACAATCTCTAAACTGCATATATGCAAAAGTTGCTATCATGATGACATGAAGTACTTAGACGCATTGCATCAGAAAATATAAAAGACACACAAAACCAGGACACTATTAACAAAACGCATGAATACATAATAGAGTCTCCCGACACTTATCACGCAGAGTGCATCAGGAAAATCTATAGCATTCATCCTACATGTTCGGGATAAACGTATCTTCGTTCTGAGTGAAATAAAAACAAATGCGACGCATTCATCGTCACATAACAGCTATTGAGTTCCGAAATGGGTGGTAGACTGTCAAAAGAATGCGTGTGAAATCTGAAAGAATGAAAAACATTTGCTGCCCTTATTATTCGCTTTGTTGATAGAAGTGATTCCAACTTGGATATGTGTGCCCACTTCAGAGAACAATTGGTTTCATAGTTGACTTTTAGCACTTATTTAAAACATCTTGGGAATTGTCTGTAAAGAGGGGAGCTCTCGGGAGCCTGTTCTCGTTTAACCGATAAGTACATGTAGACGTAAGTTGGGAGAATCATTTTGTATTGTATCATCGCGACATGATGATACTTGTGACTTAAGAGATCTCAGACAAGACAATTTGCTTCAGCTTTTGCTATTCTATTATGTACTTTCTATTACATTTATAATAATTATTTTGATGAACAATGGAAACTTCAACTTCTACTTTTGAATAGAAGGAGTAGGTACTTGTAAAGTTTATGAGCGCACAGATAACGCATTTGTGTCTCAAAATTTCAGTAGAAAAGATGCTTATGAGCCATATTTGAGATTTTTTAGTAATTTCGGGCACGTAGTTAATAAAGACTAGCAATCAAATACTTTTATAATTCCGCGTTTCAAAATAAAAAATTCGATACTGAGTCTGGTAAAGGACATTTTTGACATTCTAATATTGTATGAACCTATAAATGCAGGAAGGCTACTTATTCACTATTTCAAATTTTACAAGAGAAATAAAAAAATATAATATTTCTCCTAGATAAAATGGTCGGAAACAACATTTCTTGTGTATGTAGTTTGGAATACAATGCAACATTTCCTGAGAAAAAAAGATAAACGAACTCAGGTTTTTTATTCAAGCATACAACGGAAAAGGAGCGGAAACAATCAGGTAAAATTGAAGCCAATTTGCTTATAGTGTAAAAATTGACAGTTTGGGTTAACCCAGGAAATTTTCTAGCCCAAGCTGTCAAACACGTACACATTCGGAAAATTTTTGGCTTCACGTAAGTTGCATGGGATTTCTTCTGTTGTTCCACTCCTTCTCTGTTCTCTCCTCGAAGGGTTTTTTATAAGATCAAAATTTTGGTGTCAGAAATGTGCCACTTCTGCAATAATTGCCTTAATTGAGAGTAATTTGTTAC
>QYTT01082254.1:0-13981 GCA_006980735.1 Dasypogon diadema
TGTGGGGCCCTCCGAATGCCTACCTCACATCCAAACTTCTGAGATTAAATAAACCATCACTAAGGTTGCTTGTTTCTATTTTAACGGGACACAGTTTCCTAAGGGCACATCAACACAGGATCGGTCGCTCAGGCGATTCCGATTGCAGGGATTGCGGGGAGGAGGCGGAAACGGTGACACACTTCTTGTGCCATTGCCCGTCACTCTCGGCGAAAAGATTCAGGCACCTGGGACACTACTTCCTCTTAGAACTGCATCAGGCAGGCGAGAGGGGGTGAGAGTGTATATTGGCTTTTGCAAAGTCGACCGGGTGGCTGAATTGATGACAACAGCTGTCCCTTCTTAAATACTCGGGTGGAGGAACAATGAGCCTGATAGTGGCCTAAGTGGCCTAAGAAATCCCTTCTTGTGATCCCACACCCAGCTCAAAAAAAAATGAGTATGTAATGAATTGTCGCGGCTAGATATTCTGACATATTCGGAGGTGACCTTCATATGTGCATGACCATGCTACTACCCATAATCTTGCAATGGCGAGGAAAAAGTTTTATAAAATATACAGGGTGTCCCACGCATTTGGTATAATCCTTTACCTGGCACTCAGGCAAGCAAAAAATTGTTCCGGAGCGGGGTCGATGATGTACCGTTATTGAGATATATCGAAAAATTCAATTGCAAGCACCGCTGAGGTGATACCCTTACCCCCCCTTAGTGTATAACTTTTCTTGTTATCAACATAGGGATCTGATTCTTCATTGCTTGTGACATCTTTAGATTTTCTGATTTTATTTAAAGGCGAAGAATACTTACATTAATTTTTAAAAGGGTGGGACACCCTGTATATACCCTGTCCCAGCGCTTATGGGAAGCTACGTTGAAACATTATATACATTTTACTCAATGTTCATTCTTACCAAATCAAACGCAATTCACGGTATAAATCTTACGAAATGACACAAACCAAATCCTTCGAAACTACAAGCAATGCCATCCCGGGCGTGTTCCCTAAACAAAGGGCCACCGGGACATCACAGAGTGGTTGGGGCTCGGTCATGGGGAAATCATTTCCACCGGATTCCCCCCACCGCATAAACAGGTAGAAGAAAGTGTTCCCCGCATCTGGACTTCCTTTTCCCCCCTTTGTGTTGATATTTCTTTTTATATATTTCAGTTTTTCTTCTTTCTTTTCCTTCCTTGTTGTTTTTTGTTTCTTCTCTCCTTTTTTATTCTTTTTTTATTTTTTCCCCTTTTCTTTTAGGTTTATTTCCCTCCTTCTTTGCCCTCTTTTATCCTTCCTTTTTCCTATCCCTCATCCCCCTCGGCACGATTTTCTGATTTTTTTTTGTTAATGGGCACTCGGAGAGGCGGCGGTTCTATTGGGACCCACCCCGGGGGTATCCAGGAGCGACTGGGTCAGGCCTGGAGACTCTAGGAGCGAGCCTTTAGGAAGACGGATACTCGTCTTTCATTAGGACGAGGTCCGTGGCGTAGCTTCCTGAGGTTGAGAGCTCCTCCTGGCTTTCATCAGCCTCTCATCAGGGCTGAGTGACAAGTCAGGAGGAATACTTTCGTGCCTCCTGTGAGATCTCCCGGCTGGCTCAGCCTAGAGCATGAGGCTCATTTGAGTCCCAGCTCTGGCCTCCACGGCCAGCTCCTGATGCCCAGATGCCACCACACCACTTCCACAAGCAAGTCCCATTACAGTCTAAATAAATACATTTACAAATATATATCGTGTAATTAACGTCTTAAATAAGTGTCATTGACAACTTCGGTTTTACATTTGTCTAAGGCATGTGAGATGCTTAAGCCACAAGGTATTGACCTCACAAAAGTGCTGAGGAAAACGATCTGCCGGCCATCGCCCCATTTCTCATCATTATTGGAAACTGCTGAATGCGACAAGTCATTGACCAGCAATCGATCACAGTGGTTTCCCCGATGGCAATTTCTTCTTCAACTAGCAGTCCTTCCGTGGTGTTCAATACATCTAGTATATAGAGCTACTTCTTAATCAAATAACAGTAATTTAAATTCCAGTGTGTTTGTTGTTAATTAAAGACAGTATTTATTTTAACTCCAAATGTTTTATTTCCAAGTGATTAGTTGAGTGATAATTGAGACGTTCCCTTTTCTTGGTGTTAGCGAATTTACAACATTTTTAAAATTCAAATTATCAGTAAGTGGTTACCATAGCATGTTCTTTTGGCCAGTTTGATTTTGAAGTAGAAATTTCCCAAAGTATGAAAACAAAATTCCACTACACAACTGTGGAAACAGGATGAGTTCTTTAAAAAATGAAAATAAGCAGGACTAGAATACCCCATATATCTAGAGATAGCTATAATAAGACAAGGCGGAGGCCTCTTGGAAGTTTCCTGTAAAGCTTATTGTTTACAAGTGAGACATTTAACTTAGCTTTATATTACAGATACAACGTCAAGTTTCCTTACAACTTTATTAAGAACAACCCAATTAAATAAAATTTAAACAAACACTCTTATCCTCAATTAGTTGAGCATCGTTCGTCTATCATATATATTGCGCCTTTGTTCGCGCACCTGACGCTTCCATTTGTCTTGCTGGTGTCCTACTCGATTTAGAACGTTTGCTCGAGAATTAAGTTCTTGAGCACCTGCTGATTGCAGAGGCGGACCCACTGAAGTAGTATCATCCTGCAGAGATTTAAGGATAATTTTATTTCTAAATAAATGCGTTGACGAAAAAATGGAAAATGCTATGAATCTGAGTCTTTATTATATTCTAAAAGGTTGTATTTAATATTTGGAAATGTTTTATATACATCTTCATTTGTATGCTCCTGATAATTGGCTTTTACTCGTTTATTCAGCAGTGGATCCAAACACATCAAGAAAAGCATGTATATGACGAGGATTGAGATTACCCAGATAACTATTATAACAACAACCTGTAATTATTTAGCATTAGTACAGTCTCACCACAAACGGTAAAACAAACTTTAATTAAAGTTGTGTTGCGATTCTCATATTTACATTTGCACTGAGGGCAAATTTCAATCTCTTTTCCATTTTCACCCACCCTTGGCAAAAGAGCTCCATCACACACGCTAAATATTAAAAGATCATATAGGAATAGGAAAGCTACTAAGTTCAGCAGAAGAAGTTACCATTTCTGGGTGGAATTATCTGCTGCAACTTCCTTTATTGACTGAGTCTTATTTTCCGCCTAAAGTAAAAATATTAATCCCGTTGAATTTGCTTAGCAATTACTTACATGAACTAAGTAAATAAAGCATGCTAACAGAAATATTGTTAAGACTTTGCCCATTTTGGCAATTTAATGTTGATAAATTTACGAAACTACTAAATTACTGACACTTCTGCACTTCTTCTTCTGGAACACGTTAGAAAGTGCGCAGAAGCGTGGCCCACAGTATCTTCTTCTTGTTCAGATAGAGCAAAGTTTGCAAAAGGAGCAAAAACACAATTAAAGGCCAATTTACATTACTACAACATTATTTGACTAACACAGGATAGACACTAATGACAGATGGAGTACGCCGCTCGGCAATGAGTAGGCAAGGTAAATTGTTCCTGAAACCTGCATGTGTGGGTTTTAGAAACGTCACATAAGCATATATCTGTCAAATTTTGCATGGAGAAATGTCAGATAAGTATAATGCAAGCGGCTTACTTATTGAGTCCCACGTACAGTGTATGTGAAAGTTGTGGTCTATCCTGTGTTAGTTATATAATCTAAGTACAGATATCTGTACGCAAGGAAATATTAACAAGCAATTAACTGCATATGTAGATTTTAAATTTTTACGGATTTACGAACTCAATATTTTATATAAAGTGAAATGGGGTGTAAGGAAATAGTGCGAAAGGGATAGATAAAGCTAACGTGATAAAATACGAAAAAAGACAAAACATGTGCCAACAAAATTTTACGAGCTAAAATGTCAATTTCCCCACTGAAACAGAATTTTTCTTTCCCCTTCATTCTTTGTCCTTTTTTACACATATCGTCAATCAATAAGAACATCTCGTTCAGGTTTTCAGCAAAAATGCATGATGTTTCTATGTAAATTGTAAATGATGATGTTTCTATGTAAATTGACCTTAATTATTTGATTTCGAAAACACCCTGTATTTCAGGTCTTAAATCGATTTTTTCCCGATATTTGAAACGTCCATTTTCAATGAACTTTGGTTGCATCCCTACAAGTAATGTAAACAAAATGACATTGTCCTTACTGACGTTTTCATCTCGCATTGGGTTCATGACGTGATTTGGCGTCAAATTAAAAAAATTGTGTTTTTATGGCAACGTATGATTGTGAGAAGAATACAAATATGTCTCAACGAAAAGTAGCTTTGATAACAGGGATAACAGGTCAGGTAAGTTGCTTTCTGACACAATTTATTTTGGCTTATGAGGGCGTTCTCCGATCGTTTTTATCTTATAGTAGAACGTGGCATCCTGTGATGTGCAATTTAGTTACTTTTGGGTACTCGTGAGTACTCGTTACATTTTGGCTTAATACCCATTACGTTTGGTACTCTTCACGAAATTCATGCTATATATATATGGTAGGTACACATTTCACGTTTTGCGGACTGTAAATCTGATACTGAAGATTTCCAACGAAGCTTTGAATTATATTTGCACAGTGGAAAGAAACTTATGCAAAACAACACACATGACAAATACCATATAATATATTATGACGCCAATTTCTTGCTGTTTTTACGTTCACGCAGTTGTGATGCACTCGTATCTGTCTGAGAGATCCTATCAGGTTCTCTTTGGGTGGTTCTCGATCGAGGGTCATAGAGACGACATCTGGAGTACCTCAGAGTAGTCACCTTGGCCCCTCTGTTATTAAGTCATTTCAATTGAAGATATTGCGCATTTTTTCCTTCAGCAATGATTTCAGTGACTGTGCTTCTCTTCAGGTCCTGAAGTCCAGGAGGACTTATATACCTTTTATTCTTGGTGCGAGCAGAATAACTTGGAGCCTAACATAAATAAATGTGGTCATGTCATTTTTTAAAAAGTGCGATTCTATCATCTATAACTACACATTTGCTACAATCAATATTTCTCGCGTACAATCTGTTATGACCTCGGCGTGAAGCTTGTTTCCAAGCTGGATTTTGTTCCTCACATTAACTATATTGCTTCTAGAGGTAATTCCATGCTGGGCTTCATTAAACGCTGGTCCAAGGACTTCTCTAACCTTCAGGTTTTCTTAACATTATATAACCCGTTCGTCCGGCCACTTTTTGAACATACATCACAAGTATGGAATCCTTCCTATGCTGTCTACATCGGTCGTATTGAGTCTGTTCAGCGCAGGTTCATTAGATTTGCACTAAGAGGTCTCCCTCTGAACGACCCTGTGATTCTTCCACCGTATCGCAAATGGCTCAATTTTCTTGGTATGACTTCCTTGGAAAAGAGACGTAAGGATGCCGATATAGTTTTTATCTACCAGCTCTTAAACTCCAAGGTTGACTCTTCGGAGCTCTGTAGCAGGTTGTCGTTCAGGACTAATAGTCGCAATTTCTCCAAAACTAACTATGGTAAGCATGAGCTTACCAATATCATTCGTATGTGTGCGGCGGTCAATTGCACAGTGGAACACTTTGATTTGGATGTATCCAAGAGTGCAATAAACAATCGTCTTTTCCTGCTCGTGTGATTCATGTTAAAATGTTAACATTACTAATTATTTTCATTTTCTCTTGTCCTATCGATGGAACTAACCTTACTAACTCTTACATGTTGCATGCTTATCGGGGAGCCCCATCTTAACACATTTCTTCGAAGTATGTGAACGCTTAATGCGGTGATGGGTAAATGGTTCTCGGCTTCACGCTGAGAAGTGTGCCTTCTGGACTAGAAGGGTAACTCATTATTAAACATTTTTAATGATATTATTTAAAAATATAATTTAGGATCAAAACGTGACAGAAGAAATTTTTTTACAAATTTGCTGGGTAAAAGTATTTTAAGAGAGCGTATTAGAATACAAATTTCATAAAACAAATTTCATGTTAGGATCTTAACATAACATAAAATATCTTTTACTCAGAACAGAATCCGTTATCACATAAAATACTCATAAAGTTGTGCTCTATAACTCATTTATTTAAGTATATACATTTGGTACTTAAAAACAAATTTTATTTTATAGGATGGTTCCTATTTAGCTGAGTTCCTACTTCAGAAAGGCTATGAGGTGCATGGAATTATCCGCCGAGCTAGCACTTTTAACACATCTCGGATTGAACATTTATATGATGACCCTAAAGCTCACAGAGAAGGCAAAATGAAATTACACTATGGAGATATGACGGATAGCAGTAGTTTGGTAAAAATTATAACTTTGGTAAAACCGAGAGAGATTTACAATTTAGCTGCTCAAAGTCACGTTAAAGTGTCCTTCGATTTGAGTGAGTATACAGCAGAGGTTGATGCAGTTGGAACTTTGCGGCTATTAGATGCCATCCGTACCTGCGGCTTAGAGAAAGAAGTTAAATTTTATCAAGCTTCCACTTCAGAGCTCTATGGCAAAGTAGTAGAAACACCACAAAATGAGAAAACGCCTTTTTATCCCAGATCACCTTACGGTAAAAACTTTTGTGCTTCATATTTTTTATTATACTTGAAATACTTTTAGCGTGTGCAAAGATGTATGGGTACTGGATTGTAGTAAACTACAGGGAAGCGTACAATATGTTTGCATGCAATGGCATACTGTTTAATCACGAGTCTCCTCGTCGTGGTGAAAATTTTGTTACGAGAAAAATAACCCGTTCTGTTTCTAAAATTTATTTAAATCAATTGGAATGTTTTGAACTAGGGAATCTAGACTCTAAACGTGATTGGGGTCATGCCCAAGACTATGTTGAAGCGATGTGGATGATGCTTCAGCAACCAACACCTAAAGATTATGTCATTGCAACAGGAGAAACTCATAGTGTAAGAGAATTCGTTGAAGCAGCATTTAAATACATAGGACGGGAAATTGAGTGGCATGGAAGCGGTGTAGAGGAAATTGGTATTGAGAAAGGAACTGATATAGTTAGAGTAAGGGTAAATCAAAAATATTTTCGACCGACTGAAGTAGACTTACTTATGGGTGATGCTAGTAAAGCAAAAACGGAGTTAGGCTGGTATCCAAAAGTTTCGTTTTTAGAGCTTGTTGCGGATATGATGAGATCGGATATAGAACTTATGAGAAGAAATCCTATTGCTTAATTTAGACAAGAAATTTTGTAAATAATGCCTAAGAGTAATGTAGGGCTAATTTCATTTAGCTAGAAAAGCTAGCTTTTGTTCACTGAGCCGAGTGCGAAATTTGACTAAATGTTTATGAAACCAAATGTACCATATGTCAAAAATGCAGTATTTTATTGAAATCCAAACTGACTGAACTGATGACACATACTGGCAGAATTGAATGTATTTTGTGAGAACAATTCAAATGATAATTTATACATTTGCAATCAAGCCACCATGGTATAAACAATTCCATTTTTTTTAATTTATAAAACTTTAAAAAACAATTTTTTTTCTAATATATGTAGTTATAATTGTATATAATGTTCTAATTCTACAGCCGGCAGACTAAAGCACATAAGTCAAGAAAAGGTATTTTATAGTAACTACAGATAACTAACTACATATTACCAAGTATTCTCTGTGTGTGGTTCAAAAGAGCGTCGATAAGAGACGATGTGCTTTAGTCAGATAATTCGTTGATAAAAAAAAACCGTTTTGATGTGGAAAACCCTATAATTATTATACATAAAAAATTTAATCATGCGAAGTGCTACTGCACCATACTTGCTGGCTGTGTACCCAGAGGGCGTTGCCATGTGATGTTTATTAAGAAACGAATAAACACATAAAACAAAGAAGAAAAGAAGAAAATAATTAATTGGAAATCTATCACGCTGTAAATTATCTGGTTGCGTCGAGAGTAGAGCTCCGGAATACACGTGTACATTAACTACACGTGCACACGTGTATTCAGGAAAATCTCTTTAAAAACACGAACCCGAACTACACGTGCATTGAAAACACGAACTACACGAACCCTGAAAAGCTTCGAACTACACGTGTATTTCAAATGTTCGAACTACATGAACCTCGACACCCCTGACCCTGCAATCATCACGTCTTGTTCAACTATCTCACAGGACTCATCTTCTGTTTTCATTTGAGACCTCATACGTGCCGCTATCTTGTCTGGTTCCCGAGATATGACGCTTCCTCCATTTTAACTGCGTTTTGCACCACCCCCTAACCTTCCAATTAACACTTCTTGATGAACTATCTCATAGAGCTCATCTTCCCCTTTCATTTGAGACCTCATACGTGCATAGATGTTATCTTCCCCTTTCATTTCACACTCATATTTTTCCAAGAACTTGTCTTTTTCAGCCTCCCACTGAATGTAAAAGCAACAATCTTACTAATTCCGTGTATGCAAAACATGAGTTACACGAACCTTAGTAAAGTCTGTGTAGTTCAAACTTTTGCAAGGTTCGTGTAATACACGTGTATTTCGAACCTTTGCAATACTCATGTAGTTCGAACCTTTTGAAGGTTGATGTAGTTCGAACTTTTGCAATGCACCTTTTCAAGGTTCGTGTAATTCGTGCTTTCAATACATGTGTAGTTCGGGTTCGTGTTTTTAAAAGCGAACTGAACCCAAGTTCGAACGTTCGTGTACATGTGGAGTTCAATATACGTACATAACCCACAGCTCTAGCCGAGAGTAATTGCGAAAGCATTTCTGTTGCTGGCAAATTGACAAGAATTGCACTTAATGCAGAATGCCTGGAAATTCTGTGATATTTTTGAAGTTACCTTCTATGCACCGATGTTTTAATATAACTGAACAAGGGGTCGATTTTTGAATTTGAAACCATTTTGAACAGTTAATGAAACCCCATTCAACACTACTGGTTCCATATAAAATCATTAAAAGTATTTAGTTGTGTCAATTATTGATAAAAATATACTTAAAAATATTCAATGAATAATATAAATTCGTAAAATCATTAAAAAAAAAGCATTTAGTAAAAACGGAATTTTTTCTCATAGGTTAGTGGGCTTTTCCTTCTCTAGAAAATGCTAAAATTTTACCGTATGTAAAGAATAGATATATAAAACGATATGTATATCTATATATTTTTCGCCTTATATTTAATTCAAAAAATTTTAGTTCAGTAGTGAGATTTTAGCATGTTGGCTGTCGGCGACTCACCGGTGACTCGTGCTGAAAACCCCTCCCACAAACCAACAAGTCACTGGCAACTCTTTCAAATTTCCCCTCCCATGGGCCAAGATAATATGTTGTGCGTGATAATAACATGTTAATATGTTGTGCGTGATTAAATTCATTACAAAGTGCGATTAAACTTTTTTAAAATATTCTCATCAGAAAATTCGAAATAAAAGAGATGCACTTAAGGTCTTTGTATAACAAATACATTAATAAGTTTGGTCTACCGTTTGTAACGCCTTGAAGGAGTCATAATAGGCCCATAAAAGTTTTTAGATTCCTACTCAGGATCAAAAGTTATGTCGATTTATGCATGTCCATCTATCCGAATATCTGTCCGTCCGCCTGTCAACACGATTACGGGTGAATGGAGCAACGTAGAAAGCTAAGATTTGATATGTGAGTTTACTATTTTATTTGTGAGATTGAGTTAGTAGATGAGCATAATTGGCCCACAAGAACCCCCTCCCCGTATAATGGAAAATTTTAAAGTACTGCAAAATTTGCATTTCTAAAGATACGAAGTTAAAATTTGATACATACACCCAACTCTTTTTTCATACGGTCTTTTTTTACCCGATTTTGAAATAATACGGTTCACCAATAAGAACAAATACAAATTTTTATACATCCATTTTTTGTAGTAAATGCTTGAATTGCAAATCGGAATTCCGATTCAGCAGCGTACTAGGCTTAAGTTGTCAAAATAACTAGGCAAACAATTCTTTGCGGATTAAATTTGATTTAAGATTTTGAAAATCATAAAAATATTCTCTAAGATTTGCTGCTAAAAATAGCTTTTAAAGGCCTTTTGGCCTCGGTTTTGAACGGATTTAATAATAGACCTTTATATTTATTTAATCAGCAGGTGCAGTTGCAGTATTTGTCAAGAATGAGTTGAATTTTTCTCATCCCCAGCTATAACATTTGGTCTGTTAAGATAGAAAATTTAGAACTTTTTCACAGATATTTTTATCATAATTTGGTTCAGTCAACAGTTTAGTTGGATTTCGCATGCAGCCAGAGAACGTTTGACATTCTTATCGAAAATATGATTTTCTCAATATTCCAGGTAATTGTATATTTTATTTTTATAGCCAGTAATTGAAAGCAAATATTAGATATAAATTTTCATTGGTATTTTTTAGCGATTAGTGTTGTAAAAACATAGTATGTAAACCAATAATATCTTTAGATATTTGTTTATTTTTTATCTTATAATTTGAGTAATTATTTTACACATATATAAAAAAGTGTTACAAATAACATGAAGCGTCCCGTTATTAGCATTTAAGCAAATAAAATGATCACCATATCAAAAGGTTCTTTAACATGTCACTAAACTTTAATGGAATATTTCCGTATGGCTTCTATCTACTGTCGTTTTTGAGCACTCATTTGGGTAGCGAGTTTCCTGGTGGAGGGTCAAAAATGATAGGGGTGAAAGATCTAGGTGAGATCATTTGTATGGGGGGGCAATCTCAACCGTTTGGGAGTTACAGGGTGATACATAAACTCAACATTTTCATAATATTCATATTATTCTTTTATTTTTATCTTTTGATCTGCTCAACGCAGCGATATACAACAACGTATATGTGTTTTGGGGTTGTAGGAGTTTAATTTCTTTAAAATTATTATTTTTATAATATTCCGCAAATGGTTTCCAACAAATAATTTTGCATATCGTTTCTCTACGTAGACATGTTGTGCCTTTTTGGAAAGGTAACAAGATGGTCAATTCAATAAAAATATAAAATAGGGATGTTAATCACATAAATGTCGGAGAAAATTAAGGAGTAATGTGGAAAAATAAAAAGTTAAAATTTAACTTTCGCAGGTGACTGTATCTAAGGGGTGAGAGGTAGGTACACATTGTCAACATTTTTGGTAAGGACATTGGGATACTGGGTTTTCGGCGTAGGTTGTAATTCGCTGCATTGAGCAGTATGCACCCTGTATAGGGTAGTCAGATGTCCTCCAATTGGAGAATTGTCCTCCATTCTGCATATTTGTCCTCCACAGAAAAATTAACCACAAAATGTCCTCCATTTCATAAGTTCCTAAAATGTCCTCCATTTTTTGGGAGGACATATAACGACTAATGATATTCACTCCAAATATGTTCAAAATGAAGTATTTCTCGAATTTACTCAATCCTATTGCAAACAAAATCAATCCAGACCCTTGCCTTTGAATCGCATCCTACTTCAGATGCATCAATTTACATTACTTAACTGTCATTTTGAAGTGAGTCGCTCTTTCATTTACTATATCGACATTTCGTAGATCCTTTTTCTATATATTTTAGTCCAAATAACAACATTCATTCATTCATTTGTATAAGTGCAATTTTTGTGTATCACTCATCGAATTTACTTTGTTTCCTTAATTTTGTCCTAAGTCTAGGTCTTTGAAATTAATAAAAAACTTATTTTCAAATTCAATGCTTATCTTTTCAAGGTCCTCTAAACTGAGAATTGACTGTCCTCCAATGTCCTCCAAAATTCGGAATTTTCAAGATCGTTGTCCTCCATTTGAAAAATTTTATCTGGCTACCCTAACATCGCAGAGTAGTCAGTAGTCATTCCATTCTTTAGCGCTGATAGCGGTACTAACGTTACTAAATAGTTCAAAGAATTTGAAGACATAGCTTCTATATTCGGTTGGAATGAAATTGGAAAATTCGTTTATGTAAATAAACAACAGGCAATGTAAAAATGTTTATACGAACAATAACATGCAATTCTTACACCGAATTAAAACAAAAACTAGATCAAATTCGAAAGTGACTCGTAAATCATAATTATAGTTCGTTTCAGTAAGACAAGCCAATGATGCGCGAGCGATAAAATTTGTATGATTAGGCTCGCGCTCGTGAGCGAGCCGTGCTAGATGTAGAAAGGCTCGCTCGT
The DNA here is from genome assembly GCA_006980735.1 of Dasypogon diadema. NCBI lineage: Eukaryota > Metazoa > Arthropoda > Insecta > Diptera > Asilidae > Dasypogon > Dasypogon diadema. The sequence goes on from QYTT01082254.1 coordinate 12,205, forward strand.
GTGCGCACACGATAGGTTCGCGAGCGCTCATAATGGCTCACGGAAAATGAACATGGGACTGTTCGTTGTTAAAATTAAAAGTGAATTATTTTTCTTTATTGTACGTAGTATAAAAATTAAAGTAGATATTTCATTCCTCTTCTGTTTCAACATTTATGGTGGAAGGAATTAGTAAATTAAAATTTAATTTTGTTCATTTCTTTACTGTTTTTGAATAGCTCTATTGTTGGCTTCCTAAATGCATGTTCTAGGGACAGTTGGATAGCAAGCACAGCAAGAGTTATTTGAGTAAACTTCAGTAATCCACTTTTGATCTTTAATTTTAATAACGAAGAATCCTATGTTCATTTTGCGTAAGCCATTTTGAGCGCTCGCGAGCCTATCGTGTGCGCTCACGAGCGAGCTTTTCTACATCTAGCACGGCTCGCTCACGAGCGCGTGAATTTATGAAAGAGAGTCAACAATTGGTAGTTGCTCATGCTCGCGAGTCAAAAACGAGCCGTGAGCCATTTCATGTGCGCGAGCGTTTTCGTACCCTGGTTTCACTGTTTTAACTGTGGGTCGGCGGACCACAAAAGAAAAAACTGCAAATTGGGTACAAAGTGTTTTAAATGTAACAGTTTCGAATATATAGTAAAAATTGTAGTTAAAAGATGAATCCTAAAGAAGTCAGTTACATTTGTACGCAAGATTTCAAAACTGTGGGAATAATAAATCAGCAATTCGAAGCACTCATTGATACCGACAGTGATAACTTTACTTAGAGTGGATGCGTTCGAAAAAAATAATATTAACTTATAACTAGACATGTCATAAGTTTACGCGGATTTTATTCGGGAAAATCGCAATCTTTAGGATGTTTTGAAACCGCATTGACGATTGATCGCGTTGCAATAACAGCCCTTATTCACTTTGTTCCATATAATGCTATAAAATTACAGTGTATAATAGGAAACGACATCATTTTAAAAGCAGAAGTTGTTATCGACAAGAGCAGAATTACTTTCTATCCTGATGAGGAGCCTGAAAACAAACCGTTTTTATTATGATTAATTGCTATAGATGACAGTAGTGAGGTAGATGTTTCTCCAAAGTACAAACACATTATTAGCGATTTAATTAAAAACTATAAACCACGCATGTCAGCGGAATGCCCAGTAAAAATGGGTATAATATTGAACTCTGAAACACCAATATATTTAAAACCACGTAGACTGTCGTTAACGGAAAACCACTGTCAGCCAGAGAAGTAGAGAATAGCGCATAGCGCAATTTTTGCTAGTTCCATTTAGCTTAACCCATGCCTCAACGGTTTTTTGTCGTTTTATGCACTACAAATTTCAAGAACTGACTGCCAATAATACAATAGAAGTATATATGGACGGCACAATTATTCCATCCAGACATGAAACAGAAAATATTCAAAAGCTGAAGACAGTCCTAGAAGTGGCAACAGAGTATGGATTACAAATTAAATGGACAAAATGTAGCTTTAAAAAAATAGAATTTTTAGGACGCATAGTCAAAGGTGGTAAGATAAGTCCTTCGAAAATAAAATCAAGGCGGTAAAAAACTTCGCCGAACCAAATAACATTAAATAACTACAAGCGTTCCTTGGTTTACCAGGGATTTTTTAGGAAATTTATTCCAACTTACTCAATTATTACTTCTCCGAAAAGGCAAACCGTTCAAAATATAATCAGAAGAAAGGATCGCTCTACAGAGATTGTTTGACGGAAAAACCGGTGTTACATATTTTTCGGCAAGGATCTAAGAC
>QYTT01082255.1:0-38759 GCA_006980735.1 Dasypogon diadema
AATTTTACGTTTATCTACATAACTTAATTTGATTAAAAATTTAAACGTAGTATAAAAGAATCTAAAATTATTTGCTATTTGCAACTCACACGACACCGTTACCTAGAATTAGAAAGATAAACATGCTGATAAAATGATAAGAACAAACGACAAAAGATGATGCGATAACAGTTGGACTCTTGTCAATGTTTTTAATGCCGTAAATTTCTTGAAAGAACAAAATTATTTTCTACATACTTTAGACTCGGAAATTCTTATCAACGCGCCTAATCAAGCTTCTGACTTCTGATAACCTCTGATAAATGAATTTTTAAGTAGAACAAAGAAATTCCAACTTTTGTGACTATCACGTCCGTTCTATATAACTTTTGGATAAAGTTTTACTAATTTTTGTTATGAATGTAGAAATAGGAAAGGAAAAATATTCTATGGAAAGAAATTTTAATGTAATACTATATACATAATAGTTTATTGCGGATTTTCGTGCTTGCTGCTGCAAAAAAAAATATGCCCTGGATTTATAAACACATAAAATTTACAAAAAAAAAATCGTTGCCGATCTATTGGATAGGTGCAAAAATAATGTCGCTTTTTTAATCGATTACATAATCGCCATTGTTGTCTATGATTTGTCTTAGGGGTTGCGAGAGTTTTTCTATCCTCCTCCTATAAAACTTTTCCCGAACCCGTCGAAGAAGCTGTGTAGGTATCTCTGGAGACCATCTTCATTTTCGAATTTCTTTCCACAAAGGAAATCTTCCAGCGACCGGAAGTGGGAAGAGGGATAAGGCATCACTTACCATCTCCTCCTGCTCAGCATCCACTCGGTACCCACCGCTGTATGGGGCCTGGTGTTGTCGTGCTAGAAGAGTATTCTGTGATGATAGAATAAGACCGGTTCGCTTAATTTCGAGCGCGGGGTGGTGCAGCCGCAAGTCCTTACAGTAGAGGATGGCGATAATCGTTTGTTTGGTGCACTATCCCACGAATGTCCTACCAGACAGACAAGAGAACTTTGCGTTAGTGGAGGCACCAAACGACGTGACAAATCCAAAGCAGTGATCTTTTCATCTGCTTTGATGGCTTCCAAGAAATCGTCGTCTGAATGGCCTGAAGCCTTCCGGATCGCGGTAGATCTTGAACGTTCGTATTTCCACTTCGGAACTGTGAAAACCATCTTTGACACAGAAACCGCATTTCTTCTGTAAACGGCACATATATTCCTGCAAGCTTCAGCTGTACTCTGTCCTTCATTAAACTTAAATAAAATACAACGATGTAAACGCACTTTAACAACTGACATTTTGAACTGATTCAACGATTGCAGAAATTAAGCGTGATACCTTTCCCGGATGCAACAGGATATCTGTTTTTACTATGAGGAACTCACTGGATCGGGAAGTCTATCAGAGACTCCCAATAATCAGAAACATTGGACGAGCGGACTGAGGTGCTCGTCTGCAGATTTTCTCCTCTATTAGCGTGGGTTCAAATCCTACTTAGCTTTAGGCAATTCTACTGAGAAGAATTGTACTTGCAACATTTGTCGGCATTAGGTATGTGTACAAAAATGTTTTTTTAAGGTGTGAGATCATGAGATCCCTAAACTAGGCCAGTACCAGGCCTATTACTACCTGTGAGTAGCTAGTGAACGGGACAGATCTGTTAATTGACCCAACCACCCGGTCAACTTAGAAAAAGCCAGAATACGCTCCCATCCTTTTTCACCTGCTTGTTACAGTTCGTTATGGAAGTAGTATCCCAGGTGCCTGAGTCTTTTCGTCGAGAGTGACGGGCTGGCACAAAAAATATGACACAGTCTCCGTTTCATCTCCGCATCCCCTACAGTCGGCATCGTTAGAGCGACCGATTCTGTGCTGATGCGCTTTAAGGAATCCATGTCCTGCCAGAATTGAAATCAGCAGTCTCAGTGATGGTGTGTTTAGCCGGAGAAGTTTGGACGTTGAGCTAGCATTGGGTGAGCCCACAGTTCCACAGGTGGTCGTTATCAAGGTAAAAAACAGGAGTCTCAGCTCGTAGCAGCCCAACAATGGACTAGAGGGGAACAGGGCCCCACAAAAATGTTAGTATACACTATACGACTTTCATCCTAAAAGGCGACCAAAAAAACCTTTAAATGTTGTTATCTATCTTGGAAACCGTAAGAATTGCCTCCCGCGATCTTGTACAATGTTTCGTCTCTTACTTATCACCAGACGTCCGCCTGGCCTCATTAGTATATAGTATAATATGTACAGGGTGGCCCATCCATCAAAGAGAACAGAGTAATAGAGGATGCCAATACCTATTGAAACAACCCGTATGTATGTTCAGCGATTTTTGATAGTTTCGGACTTATTCATCATTTCCTGTCATTTTTACCTAGCTCACGATTTGTCAACTCATTTTTTTGATTATGACATAGGTAATGACAATAGAGTCCTGATTATTTTTTAGTATATAGCTCGATACTGGCCCATCGTGTGACATAGCTATTATCTTTGTTGAATATTAGTTCTAAGTGAAAAAAATAATTATCTGCACGAAAGTTTTTAAATTCTTACTGAAATACGCAAATCGCCCGCCTGCTTTGTGCATGGACGAGGTCTAAGAAAGTCCTCCCAAAAGATTGCATCCCTCAATGTTTGCTTTGCGCTTACTATCAAAAGGTCTCAAGACATTAAAGCTGGCTGTGGTAGGCTTAAGGAAGGTCTTATTCTCAGAAGGCAGTTTTGAGTAGCTTGCTAGAGAGTGACCTTACACAGCAATCTGATACCGAAAAGAAAAGTAAAAAACGTACTTTACAAAAAGGGATTTTAGACGGATTATGAAAATTGCAAAATCAAAACTACCCATGGGCCAGCCTGTGACAGCAACCATCCTTTTCGCTAAGGACGGGCAATCGTATACAATGGGTTCCGCCATCTCAGTATCTTCCAGGCACCCTCCAAAGCTACCATACCCAGTAGTTCAAAGAAACTTTAGGTATCGGCAATTTGACATATTTTCCCACCAAATTTGGTTTTTTTTATGATCAATTAGGTTTTTCACCATATATCCTCCGGCGGAATATGTTTCTATGAAACTCCATAGTCGACCTTTGCTTTGTTAAGGCATCAGGTTTTTCATTCGCTTCGATCCCTATGTGTCCTCTAGCAAAACAAAGTGTGACCTAATTTTCTGAGGCTCTCCATGCATCTAACCACTGCCTGAGTGTCCATGATGAAGATTTTACCTTCTTGTGTCTAACCTTCTCATACATTCTTCGAATCCCACCCGGATGAAGTTGTGTGCGTATGTTTTAATAACATCTTGAGATTTCTTTTCGTCTTCTTCGTTAGAAAGCTAGGTAAAATTATTTATTTCATTATTTATATGATTAAGGAGATATCAGTTTCGCAGGCTTTAGACCTTTGGGACCTCGACAGGATAATAAGCTATGTGGTCAACCGGCCAATCTTAATAAGCCGGTAATGCCAAGATGAACCTATCTACGCATACTCGTAGGACCGCAAAAAAAGGACAAGAACAACTAGAAATAAAAATGTTGGGAAGAAGACAAACTGCCAGATATAAATGACTTCAGTAAAGAGTTTCTTCTTGAGAAACTCGAGAAAGTGAAGTCTTTGAAGCTTAATACACAGGGACAGCGAAGCAATGCTTTGCACAAGAAATTTTCTTGCCAAGGACCATTGGCCTGTCCCCTACACCTTTAAAAAAAAAGATGACGACCGTCACAAACGAGCTGGTTAAGCTAGAGCAAGTTCAGGCAGACACTAAGGACGAAGAGAAGAACTTCGCCAAGAATGTAAGAAGCGGTGGTCCTTCTGCTGTTCTAACGTTACAATCACGTTTATATTTTAAAAGACCAGCAGAGGCATAAGTGGACCCCCTAAAATTGCTTCCTCCGAAAATACAGCCAGAATCACAACTTCTGCACCATGAGGGTCAAGGTGCGGAAGTTTCTAAAGGTTACGGAGATCCACACAGGCAACAAGGTTTAAGAGATTTCCGTTGACAAATGGCTGTTGGTCGAAAACAAGCTCAGTTCAGACTAGCATAGGAAAGGCAACTATTGTTAACTGTACATACAGACCAGTACTCTCTTGGCTTCCTCGTGTAGCCAAAGTGGGACAAGTGTGGACCAATGCCCGACTTCAGATTATATCACAATCGGAGTGGAGTTCCCTGTTTTATCACCACAAACCTGGTTGCAGGTGGTTAGCTTCCAAAATCCCAAAATTCCTTGCAATGAACAAAAATTCTTGAAAACTGTAGAATCCAAATCCACGGGGAGAAGTCTCATTATGCAATTAACTCTCTCTTTTATGCTTCACTGTGGCTTCGATTCGAAGTAGGAAGAGCCGAAAGCCATGAAGTAAGTGGTTATCCGAAAGTGCGAGTAGACTAGCTCCGTAAACTTAAGGTTTAACATTAATCTTTTGTGAGTTGAAGTCATTGATGCGGTTTAAGGAATGAAGCATCAATAATACACCCTTCTCTACCAGGTAAGTTAAAAAACTCTATTTAAACGAAGAGACATACAATTATTATTTTAATTCAAGACCTTTAAATACAAAAGTGAAGTACAACAGTCCCAAGTGTAGCCGATCTGATTAAAAGATCATTCAGATCTTTTATTACTAGAATTCTTTGTACGAATACAGTCGAATCAGATCCCGCCAAGCTCGGTTTTTTTTTCTTCAACAAAAAAAAATATTAATCTACTTAATTTAATTTTAGAATTGCCTTCAACTCTGATTATCAGCCAAATATTTGCCAATTTCATAAAAATGCAAGCAAATATCTAAATCGTTAATTCACGTTTTATATTCGACTGTAAATCTCTCCGTGAAATTGAGAAGACCCCACGAGCTTACAAGAAATTTCTCCTCTGAAGTCAATGCAATATGCTGAATGTAAAGTCCATCCATTAGCATCACACATCTTCTTTTCCTGCATATGTTGAGTTGAGAGTAGTACAGCGGAGCAACCTACTTCTATAGCATCTACATCTAACTGTTGTTATAGCTTATAAAAGCTCTATGAAATCCTCTCCCCGAAGCACGTTACCCAACACACAAAATTACGGTAGCAAGATAGTTAAGTAGAAGGTGAAGAAAATTCATAACAGTAAACATCATATGACTGCGGCTCGAGAAAGCTGACTACTCCAAGAGCGTAAAGTACGGTACCTACCTCATGCCTTGAGTAGTTTTATGGATTAATTTCATCACAATTCAGGTAGGCATGACGCATGACAGACACCAGACACCTTTCTTCTATCTACCTGTCCTCACAGTGGCGTAGACAGAATATGCTCAAACAGAAAATTGATTCTTCTTTCAAGTAAATGTCCAAATTACTTTGTGCAGAAAATCTAATATGACGTAATTTACATAAGACGGAAACGACATATCAAGAAACTGAAGAGCAAACGATGATACGCTATCAAACTTCCGAAGACCATAAACATACCTAACTCTGGCATTAAATGAAAAAGAGCCTAAAGGATGAGCTACCCGATTTACTAACAATTAGGATGACAGAACGTATATAAGGCATAAGAAGATAATGTGCTAACTTAAGGCGTATAAGGTTAGAAGTAAAAAATGCCGAGTGCCATAACGTGCGAAGAGAGCCATATATCTTACGAGTTACCTGGTAGACATGGTCATACCAATTGAGCGTTCTATTAAAAGTTACACCTAAATTTCTTACGGTGTTCACATACTTGATTGCTACACCACCTATCTGCACACTGGGAAAGTCAATAATATCAATGATTCTTCTAGCAACAACCAAACATTGTGACTTACTTGGGTTTAACGTAAGCTTGTTTAATGGGGCACATTAGATGCAGACTCGGAAACAGAATTTAGATGAATTTTACAGAACTTTAAAAAAGTTCCAAAATCATTTACAAACAAAGAAAACAGCAAAGGACCTAATAAAGAACCCTGAGTAACACCGCTGGGCACATCACAAACACTGGAAAATAAATTATTTGAGAACCCCACTTGATGACGATAGGATAGATAACTTAAAATAAGCCTAGTATCATAATAATCAAAATCAAACTGAGAAAACAATTTTTTGCACAGCAACACTGGATGAACTGAGTTAAAGATTTTAGAAATGTATGGTAAGATGCTTATGGGCCTAAAAATCCTGAGGCTGAATCACACGCTGCACCTTAGGAACATGAATTACTTTTGCAGTTTTCCAAGCTTCAGGCAAATAACACGACACAAAACAAGTATTAAAAATATTAACGAGAGGATTGAGACAATGCGGTATTATTAGTAACCAAAATTAAAGATTGATACCATCGAGACCCATTGGATTTGATTTTATATGATTAAATGCATTCATGACATCATTACAATTAACCGTTCTAAAACTGAATCTTGTAGTAGCATCGTTGTTACCAGCCAGGAATTGTTCGATATCATCATTTGTGCCGCGGAGGAAAATGGTAGTAAAAAAAATTATTTAACTTATCAGGGTCAACCACGCACTCATCAACCCTTCCACCACAAATATCCATTACACGAATGTTACGCCACAACTTTTTAGCAGGAAGGTTTGGCTGAAACCTAGCTGAACAGTGCCTTAGCTTGGCTTTTCTTATAGCACAGGTAACGAGGTTGCGCGCTTTTTTATAGGATTCCCACAGCATATCAGCCCTATGCCTTTTCCATAAACGAAAGATTTTATCGACTCCAAGTCCCAATCACTTCGGAAAGAAGACAATGCTCTGTGTTTGGTGGGACCAGAGTGGTGTGGTGTATTATGAACTTCTAAAACTTGGTGAAACAGTTAATACTGATCGCTACACACAACAAATAATCAATTTGAACCATGCGTTGATCGAAAAACGTCCAGAATGGGTCCTACGACACAGTAAAGTGGTTTTGTTGCATGACAATGCAACGTCACACACAGCAAAACCGTTGAAAGACGCATTGAATTCGCTTGGATAGGACATACTCTCCAGACCTGGCCCCGTCCGATCATTACCTTTTCGCATCAATGGGACACGCGTGCTGCTGCTCAGGTCACTTTTTAAATTTCGAAAATAAATAAAAACTAGCCACTTGGGACCAAGTCTGGACTGTAAGGTGGATGATCTAATTCCTCAGAGGTGCATTCCTTAACAGGAGCCTTTGAAATAGTAGCAGTGTTTACGGGCGTATTATCGTGTAAGAGCAGTACTTTTCGGGGCAGTTTTCTTCTCCTTTTCCCGACGATGGCTTTACGCAACTTTTGCAGAAGTTCGGCATAATATGTGTGGTATTTGCAAAGGTATTACGTTCCTTAAAGTTCAGTAGCAGAATACCTTCAGTTTCCCAGACCTTTCTGTTGCTTTGGGTGATCTTCACTTTTTTCGTCACTAGTTCTCCGGGGCGATGCCACTCGATTGAATCCTTTTTGGACAAAGGATCGTAGTAAAGAACCATAGTTTCATCCCCTGTCACAATCTTACGTCGTCTTTACACAATTCCAAAAATTGCTGACAGCACCCAACTCACCGAACTTTGTGCATTGAGAAAAGAAATCGCGGTACCCATCTTGCGCTGATTTTTGTCATACCCAAATGCTCATGAAGAATCCAGAGGACACTTGTTTTCGATATACCCGTCTGTTATACGATTTCCTTGGCCTTTAACTGCCGGTTCATCAGAACAACTATCTTGACTAAATCCACGTTATCCTGCGTAACTACTGTTGCAGGTCCTCCACAGCATGGATTATCTTCAATCGACTCCCGTCCTTAGTGAAAAAGCTTTGACAAATTTTTACCCATCAAAAATTATGGTGGGGTTTTCCATATACACGATCCATCTGCTCTTTGATCTCCGTCAGCGTTAATCCATCTTTTGTTAAAAATTTTATTACAGCACGGTATTCAATTTTGGACATTTTCACTTTTCTTGGCAAGATCACTTCACTTTTCCAATCGATATTTAAAACTATTTGAAAATATTATCCCGACAGGGGCTCAAAACGGTTGAGGGTATTCAGATAGGAAGAGGATTCTAGGAAATTTTAATCAGAACCCTTCGAGAGCACTAATACTTGAACCGCCCTACGTAACTTGCAGGAGTCTATCTGTTGGTTTACAAAAGGTTGCCGCGAAAACGGCTGGATCGTTTCTAGCGAAATTTTACTATGTTAAAGTCAAAGTTCCGGGAAATAATGTGTTCTTTTATCTCATTCCGTTGGGAGAGCTGAGAAACAAACTTTTGCAAATGTTATCGTTAAGAAGTTTCCAAGAAAAACTCTATCATCTGCACGAAATGGATCACGCAACACGGTGCTGTGATTGATTTCATAATACTTTCCTGACTACATAGCTAGCATTCATGGGCCTATTTTACTAAAAACTTTACAAATTTTCACTTTGAATTTTACATAAAAAGTCTATACATTTATATATCTGAATAAAATTGAAGTGTCTGATTATTATCCCAACAAAGCAATGCTCAGTAGTGGCAACCGTTGAAGATTTTATTATGAGAATATCTTGGCATTGTGCACATCCAGGATAAGCCTATGGAATTGTTACACTAGCATGCTAAAAATGGCCAGACTACTGCTGTTAATGACATGGTATTGAAATCGTTTGAAGGTACAGATTTAGTATACAAATCGATAGACTTTGTCACATGCACATTCAGTGGAATTTTCGAGCTATCGGAACTCCAAATCCATAAATTTATCTTGAGGGTGAGTGTCTTGTAATAATATTAGGCTCAAATTGAAAGCTCTGAATTGCAATGATTTCAAGACCATAATTTCGACTATATGTTTTCCAAAGAAGTCAGTGTTTTACCACGTATAAGAAATTACAGACGATCACTATAAAGATGTCTCTTAGACAGACGTTAAAGTTTTCCGGGATAGACCAGGCGATCTCCCTGTTTCTCGAGTGGTAAGTTTCGTTGAACGTGAGCTCATCCAGAAGTATTTTTATCGCGATACTGGAAAGAAAAGTTCGAAAAGTCGTTTACAAACTTCGAGCATACAACGGAAAAGCAGCAGAAAAAACAAGGCAAAAGTGAAGCCCATTTTTTTCACTAACATTTTGCCCATTTTGTTTTGCTCCTTCTATATTTTCTCCTCAGAATTTACAAAGAGATACTTTAGATGGATTATGAGAATTGCAAAAATAAAGCTTTTAATTATATTATTATTTTTAGATATTTACGAACATATTTCGAATACACGCAGACGAAGTAGCGGGCAACAGCTAGTATTTATTATTAGGTATATAAATACATAGTACATTTATTTTTTTTATAATACCAAATATATTACATTCCTATCTACGGAAAAGAATTCACTGAAATGAACTAATTTCTTATTTTTATTAGAGACATTCGAGGATATCCAATCAGATCTTTTCGTTCCTCCTCCGTCGTTAGACATTACTTCGGGATAGCGGCCCTTTGTTTAGGCTCTTCGAGCCCCCCCCCCTGTCCATCGCAGGACGAAGCTCTACTCCAGGTCAACATTGGTCAACTCGTGGTCCACTAGTGGAAAAAATGACCGTTTTTGTGTCTTTGTTAAAATTTGAATCTTTTTACTGAAATTCTTCGTTATATGGTCCCTCACTGGCGCACAGTACCCTGCAACCCCTAAAATTCTTGAATACTCTTATTTCCCTTTAGCTATACCATTTTCATAATAGTAGTTAAATTATGTAGTAGTTTTGGGCAACGAATAACTCGCTGCGCTACTGACCACTTTGTGTCACTATAATCGTCATATGAGTGTAAATCTTCATCAGGACACAAACAAGTAAGCGGGCAAATTATGGAAAGACACTGAAGTGGCTCAAAGCTTTTTTCTTGAATGAAAAGTTCTTCGTCAGGTACCTGCCAGCTGGCCTGGCCTGTCTTATTCTCTATCCATACGATTCCTATGCTCTATACCTAACCTATGAATGCCGATGTCGCCGTGTCGTTTGCGGATCTCTCCTCCACTTCCAGTTGAATAACAACAACGAAAGGTAATAAAGAGAACAGGGCAAAGATGTTCACAGCACAGGCTGAGGCATTAGAAAAGAAAACACGGTTAAGGCGAACCTGGGAAAGAAGAAATCAAAGAAATCCGTAAGTCATACCCCAAAACAGAAAGCCCAGCAAAAACTTACTATCCCGCCGCGCAAACAAGCGATACTGCCGATGATAGTATCAAACTGAGACCAGCAGCAAACCCAGAGCCAGACCGTAACCAGACAGAGTCGCACGACGGTGAGAATCAGACGGTTAACGTAAGTCGTGAAAGCTGTGACTGTGAAGAAGCGCACGGTGCAACGGATAAACGATTTTTCTTACCTGGATCTTGGGAATCTGGATTCTGAATTACAGAGTCAGTGGAAAGGATACTACAGTGAATAGTAAACAAAAAAACAAGGACAAAATGACTTGGGGAGGATAAAGTGCTTCTCTAGTCACCGCTTTACCATCTTTCGATCTATTTTAAAATAATTTCAAACGTTTCTGTGATTGTGTGCTTTCTTTTATCAAAAAAAGCTTTGTAAATTCTTCAGCTTGAAAAACAATGGCAACAGATGTTTGCAAATTCATATCTTCAAAATATTTTAAAAATAAACAAAAACAATGAAAATAACGAAGAAAGTTGTAAGAATATTAATGAAACGGGTAAGTGTGTTATAGAAACCGCTCATGATTGGAATTTAGAACGGATTTAAGTGGACAATAATTGTGTGAAGATATAGGTAGCTTTCTGATCTTCAAGTTAATTTGGTGTACCGCACGATCTTGCATCTTTCAAATGTTTTTATTACAATACTCTAACCTCATTCGCAGAACGTTGTTGGTGCATACAAAAAAATTTAGATATTTAGAACAAAATTTCTCTTCTAAATTGTAAGTGGCAGAATATAGTGAACAAATTTACTTAACAGTGTGAAGAATAGAAAAGAACCAGGAAGAGTTCAAAAAGAAAGTTTTTCATTTTTGGTTTACAAGTGTGTTTTTTTTAATAAGTGCGCGGTGATTTCGTGAAGGACATAAACGCCCCTGTGATACGGACAAGGGAAACAAGAGGGACTTTCTTCTAAGGATTGTATCTAAAATATAATGACGGATGTTTTTATCAAAAAAATGGCACAACAATCATCTAATAATAATTGTCAATACTCAACAAGATATTGTTGTAAGTTTTTTTCTGTTTTTTCTGTTTTTTTTAAGGAATACATTCAAAAATCATAAACATATATTTCTTTTTGTCTTTTACGATCCTGAATTCTTTGTCTCTCTCTCATCTCTGTGATTTTCTTGAATTTCTTCAGTTTCGTCTTCTTTTTGGTCTGGTGTTCTACTTTCTTTTCCGAGGTAATAATATTTTAACACGAGAGTTACATAGTGAAGGCAATATAATGGAGTTAGCACTGTAAGGCAGGAGGGAATATGCAGCAGCAGCAGCAGCAGCATGTTTGTCTTGCTTCACCTCTTACTTGCTTCTTTCTTCTTATACGCATTTTCTCCATATCAAAAATTTTTATTAACAGAAAAAAAATTTTTTTTTTTTGGTAAAATACTAAAAGTTCTGTGTTCAAGTGAAGGTCGGACATTTTGCAATACAATCTTTGAAAGAATGTTTTGCTCTATACGTCACACAACGTCACTAATTTGATGATTGGTGAAAGTTTTATCCATGCTAAATGTGATTCGTATACTGAACATGCTTATATACATATATGAAAACGTGGATAAGCATGTATGATGGAAAACTAATCAAGAAGAAATTTTTGAAAGTGAATTCGTATAATTTGGTCAAGCATTCGAAAGAATAACACGAACATTTTTCAGATATTTGCGTAATTTTAAACAAAAACATTAATATCAATTCGAAAGTGAAATTGTTATCACAAAAAAACTGCACAAGTTAAGATACCAGATAAAAATCATAACATGCTTTTAAAAAATAACTTCTAAGTAAACATATATCTATACGATGTACTTACTAAAATATTTAATGAAATTATATTGTACATTGCTATTAATGAAGATATTTACCCCCCTCTGGTAATTTATTTTGCACGAAGAACGTAAAATAAAAATTTTCACTTTAGTCAGTTTTTAGCATTCGCAGACTTTTCCAGAAAGTGAAAGAAAGGTTCACAGGCATAGATGATAGCACAGCACACTAACCTTCCAACAAATTTTAATAATTAGGCGGCATACCTTTACTGGAATTCCAACCTATTCTCCTTCAAATGAAATTTAATGACTTTTTAATGTTTAACAATCATAAGAACGGCTATAAAATACTTGATTGAATTTTATCAGAGTAAATCGGTCTATTGTGAATGTGCTGACCAAAATTTCTTAAAGTTGTTTTCGATTACGAATTGAGATTTGATGTGAAAAAAAAAACCAAACTAAATTATTAAGTTATTTTTTTATTTTTAAAATGTTGACCTATTCGAAAATCTACAAATTGAAGACTTTTAACGATAATAATCACTATTCGGGATAATAATATCATTGTTTTTTTTTATGCAACTAGATTTTATAATGCGTCAGCACAAGCTGTGGACAGTTAGCACCCCCAAATAAAAAGTTTAGAATTTTTACAATTACAACTGATTGTTCACTATTTGTCCACATTTATCCAACTATTAGATCTATTTATTTGAAAAAAAAAACTATAAAAATAAAAGAAAAAATATGAGCTTATTCTTGGCTAATACCCCAAGTTGTTAATCTGCCATTTTTCACATCGGTGGCCAAGCGGGCTGAAGCGCATGCCTTCAGATTTTATCCTCAGTTAGTGTGGGTTCAAATCCTGTACAGGGTACGGAGATATATCTGGTTACCATCAGTAGTTGTAGAAATTCTACTGACGAGAATTGTACTTGCAAAACCATTGGAATTGTTGCATATAGTAAAAAATTCATACCAAAAATTATGGCTCACTTGCAACATTTGTCAGGTTAAAATTTTCTTATCTCTCCTTTCCTAATTTTCCTCCGGCTAAGCTGTGCTGTGTACATCACAGAGTTGTTTCCTGAGCTTAGGCAATATCTTAAAAAATGAATCAATTGATCATGATTTGACCATATAAATCCAGGGTTTAAAAAAACGATTGGCTAGCATCCCCAAGTTGCAAATTTACCATTTTCATGCATGAATCTATTATCAATGATTTGGCCACGTAGGACCAGGGTTTAATTTCATTTGTCCAACCCTAAAAGGTTATTTAAAAAATAGACTCAATGAGCTGTGTGAAATTTGCACCCCTATATAAAAATCTTGGAGTTTTTATAATTGCAATCGATTGGCCCTGTTGGTGTATGGAAGTTGTGAAGGCAACGATCGCAGAATAATTTCCTATCATGCCGCTCACCCAGCTATGATGATAGTCATGAAAGATCTTTGATCCAGATGAAATGGTGTTGCCCTGGTTCGCTGCTCTCGTCCTTATCTTCTTCCTCAGAGTCCTCAATCCAATAGTAATTCTAGACCCTTGATATGGTGCTCCTTCTTCTCTTTTGTGAAATATGTTGGAAGTACAATAAAGTCTTCGTTCTTCTTCTTATCACCCACTTTTTCCAGAATCTATACGTTGATGGAGATGTTGTTGTCTCACTTCTCGAAGCGGGGGATCTGTTTTACAGTCATCGGCATACTGATGTTTTTCAGTTTTAGGAAATCCCTGTAGTGTGGATATTTATACGTTAAGGATTTTTGTCTGCAGGGTGAAGAGCCGACATGGCAGCCCAGGCGAAGCAAACATTGTCCTTATTGTTTACGTTAACGCAGGCCTCTTTGTTTTCAATCTGCTTTGGGAGCTCGATGTACGAAGAGCCCAACTGTGGCGTAAACTTGTTGATGTTGACGGGTAGATTAATTAATTCCAATAACGCCCAGCCACTGTTTTCTCTTCAAACTCATCCAGTTCCTATAATATCCGCTTTCGAATGTGTGCCGCAAACCATAGATTTAGGTCCGTGTCTCGGTATATGGGGCATTTTTGGTATTTACTTATATGCTCGTAGATTTCTTCATCACTCCCACTTTTTTGAGTTTCCCATAGAACACAGCTGCGATGGCAAAGGTCCATGCAGTGGTGGAAAAATCTTCCTCCTCCTTATGGGCAAGATTAATTATTACCCTATGCGAATGCGTAGTTTACTCTATTTGGGTGGGCTAGATCCTGAAGAGCTTTCATCTTCAAACGAAGACCTTTTAGTTCAACCATCATGGAAGTCATATGTGCTCCTCGGTTTGGTAGATTGCTTTTCCTGAGAAGATCTCCTAGCCTTCTTAAATCGCTATTGAAAGCTTAGGCACGTTTGGTACGAACTTTAACGTCAATGAGGGCTAATTGGTGTTTTTGAATAATTTTTTTGTGTGTCCAAAACCGGTTTGTCTTTTTATTCATCACTTTCTCTTTTTATATTTACTTGTATTTTGCTTTTAACTGTGTCCCTCTTGACCTTGTTAATTTCCTAAATGTCTTTTTTAAACTTGGTAACTTATAAAATGTTCTTCTCAACCCAGAAAATTTTTAAAAATGTTTTTTTTTTTCAACCCTAGTAATGTTTTAATATCCTTTTCAACCTTGATAATATTCACAATTTTTGTTCCATTTTTAATTATTTCTACAATATCTTACACTCGGACTTTAACTAACTTTCACTTTTATTTTTTATTTTGTACTTCCACTCTTTTGTTATGTATGACATTCGTGCTGCGACGGTTACTTAATAATTGAGGAAGCCGAACTTTAACTGCATATACCTATATGCTGGATTAAAACTTTAAATACGAATTATAAACTGAAGGAAATAAAGGACAAGTCAAATCTGTTAGAAGGTCTGTGACTGATACATGCTAAAAGCTCATTGAGAAATTTCCTCTGCTATCCTACTATGGATACGATTCGAGATGTCGATCGTAGATGACACTACAAGTTGACATTTAAAAATAAGGGTTTCTCACGACTAAGCTGATAATACCCCACATAAGCAAGTAATGAATTTCCCGCAAATAACATCATCCGCATGCTCAGGAAAAATCACAAATTTATAAATAACAAGTTACTCAGCGTTGATGACTCACCAAGAAACTGATTTCACAACCAACGCCTAATCTGACGCGATCCCAACTTCGATGGTGTAATCCGAACTTCACAATCTCAATCCGATGCCAGATATTGCAATTGCGACCTCAGTACGGCGATGTAAGTCCATACCTTCCGCGATTCCCAGAGCTCCTGTGAAGTTGCGCCATCTGCCAACCAGCCATCTACTCACCCTAGACACGATCTGTATCCACCCCCGCACACAAATCCCCAACCGAGGCAAGCACTCGACAAGGTTACCAGGTACACCCTTCGCTCACAAAATTACCTCCATCATCCAAATACCATTTTGCATACCACTGACCACACCATACACCCATCGAAAGCTTCTACCCTACTCAAACAACAACCATTACACCCCAGACACCAACCGCAAAAGCCCTAGTGCTCGTCTACGTCCAAATACAGTGTTTAAAATTCCACATTTTTGTAATTTCAGACCCCTTTAAAAAATACACGTCAAATTGTGGCTGAACTCTCATAGCTTACCTACTTTCGATATATTCTTCATTTATTTCAACACATTTTTCACATCTTTCAATAATACTGCTTTAATACCATTATAATGCTAATAATGCTTTAATAGCATTAAAATAGTAGTCCGCGGGTTTGTCTTTAAAATGCTGCCTAATCGCTTCATGGATTTGTTCGTCGGAGATAAACTTGCTTCCCCGCAAATCTGATGTTACTTTGGAAAATAAAAAGTAGTCACTTGGGACCAAGTCTGGATTGTAAGATGGTTAATGGATTGAAATAGTAGCAGTGTGTACGGGCGCATTATCGTGCAAGAGCAGTACATTTCGGAACAGTTTTGTTTTTCTTTTCTCAGCAACGTCTTTACGTAATTTTCATAGAAATTCAGCATAATATGTGGCATTTACAGTGGTATTACGTTCCTTGAAGTCCAACCACAGAATACCTTGAGTATTCCAGAAAACTCTTGACACGATCTTTCTGATGCTTTGGGTGATCTTCGCTTTTTTCGGCAGTGGTTCTCTGGGCTGATGCCACTCGATTAAATATCTTTTGGACAAAGGATTATGGTAAAGAACCTTATTTTATCCCCTGTCATAATTCTATGAAGAACACTGTATACGTCGTCTTTATACAACTCGCCGTACTTTCTGTACCTGAGGAAAGGATTCGCGGTACCCATCTTGCGCTGACTTTTGTCATACCCAAATGCTCATGAAGAATCCAAAGGACACTTGTTTCCGATATATCGATTTGTTCTACGATTTCCTTGGGCTCCTCAGAACAACTTCGTCACTTTTCAAGGCAAGATCACTTCACTTTTCGAATCACTTTTTTCAAAATGTTTGTGAATGTTGCTCCGACAGGGGCTTATATACCTTTAAAAAGGTTGAGGGTATTCAGATAGGAAAAGGATTCTAGGAAATTTTAATCAGAACCCTTCGAGGTTACGAATACTTGGAATGCACCACATATATGTAGTTTTGCAAGAAAGGAATTTTTCTTGACTACAAATGTATAATATAGGATTTTGAATTTTGGGTATCACTCAAAATTCCCGTACCAATTTTCTCGTATTGTTCAATTAAAATTTTTTCATGATAAATTTATCCGTGCCATTTTGCTCGTAAGCGTAAGTTATCGGAAGCCAAATTTTTCGTATGTATTATACTCGCATACAATGGACATATTTCATTAAAAAAGGAGTTCTACACGAAAGATTATATCAAGATAAATTTTTTTAAATATGTTTTTTCTTATCAAACTCCCATACAAGAAATCATAGGATTAATCGATACGCCATAATGGCCGATTTTTTTTTTTTTGCAAATTAGCACAGCTACTTCGGAACCGTATAATAAAGATAGAAAAAAAATTGTTAAAACTATTACTAGAAAATTGCAATTAAAATTTAAAAAGGTTACGAGTAAGTACCTTACGTGAAAATTGGCACGAGAATATTTTTGCCATTATGAAAATATTTTTTTTTAAATTCTACATTTCTGTTCTGTATGGAGAAACAATAACGAACTGTTTTAGTAAGACAGTACGCAAAATAATTCTACGTTAATTTTTGAGAAAGTTTCATTACTATAGGGCTTATTCCTATTTTCGTTAAAAATAGGCGAGATTTTTGAAAATATATCCAATTTTACTTACCCTTTGCTTGGATAAACAACAATTTCTAAAAGCACAATTTTCCACTTAAATTTCACAATTTTCCAATTTTCTTTCTGTCACTGAGGAGATATCTTTGAAAATGAAGAAATTGAGATATTTTCAGAATTTCACAATTCATTATTCTACGGAAAAGTCTTCTCTGAATTCCCGCTCGGTTATTTTGAATGGGATGCAATTTTATATCATTGTGGGCAATATTAATATTTATATACGCTATAAATAACAAATTCGTTCAATCAATCCAATAATTTCCACGAACATAAAACAATGTGACGAGTTTTTTTTAATTCGGCGGACTCAGTGTGGTATCCACGAAAATCCGAGATAGGGGATATAAGAAAATAAAAAATTGTAGTGCATCTGATTGTGATTTAGATCATTTCTCTTGAAACAAATACCACACACCACTTACAAGAAGAACATATTTAGAGAAAAATATTGAAGGGGGCAGCTCGAAACCTGGATGAGAATATGCAAATAAAATTCTCGCAATAAACTTTTTAAATCGTATTTCCCATTTATAAAATTATAATTTAAAAAACATTCAAAAACTCGATAATTTTTGGCTCTTTTAATTAAAAAATGCTTTGTTATTATTATGCCGACTGAGCTGCTTAATGTATACTAAAATAAGTGGAATATCCCCAGTAGGAAATCAAGTAAATGTTTATTAGTTGATAATAGGACAAGGTAATGTAAAGGGTAACGCATCAAAGAAATTTAATTTTGCTTGTTCATTGTCAGATCTGAGTGAAAGTGCTGAGAAGCTTCTGAGAACAAAGGAACAAAATAAAATGGCCATAAAAATTGAATACTTAAGTTGAACCTTATTTTTATCCTTATATTTTCATCAATGAATCAATGTAAGAATAACACACCAGAAAATAATTAATGAATTTCCAATGATATTCCTGTTTTAAAATTCATTAATATTAGGAATGTATAGGAGGGTATGTATGTTCATTACTTCATTAATGAAGTAATGAGCACATTTCCTACTGAGTCTTTGTTAATTTCTTAAATAGAAAAATAATATTTGGCCTGCGAATTCTTAAAGGTACATACTTCAAGACGACGTTTCACTACGCTGTAACCCCTTAAAATATCTATTGTATTAGGTATGTATATTTTGTATTGAAAAATACCATGAAAATACTTGAATAAAAAATATGTGTCCAAAATAATGTACAAAATTGGAAAAGTTGTATTTGAATTAAAGGGTTAAGATACCTTTAGAATGGAAAAATTAAGGATATTTTCAAAAATTTGTAGTAAAACAATGATTAGCTTAATTGAAATGAATTTTTTATTACTTATTGTACATACAATGAACTTTAAACAAAAATTTTTTTTTCTTCAAAATGGCAGAAATATACGTCATTGCTTACATATTTCGAAATATATGGCTCCCTGGTATACATGATTCTAGCATCTCATCTTCGGTACGTGAAAATCGATAGTAGACTAATATTATTTTTTTGGGATGTAGTCCCTATCGTGTGACGTACGAAGTTTTCGAAACTACAAATATGTAAGGCGCTCTAGCCAAAAAATGTGTATTTTTATAATATAAAATTAGCCTTTTGACTTAATATTACTAGAACGCAACAACAAAATTAAAAACTCGTACGTCGCACGATGAGGACTACATCCCGGAAAAATAATATTGGTTTACTTTCGATTTTCAGGTAGTCATGTACACTATGGAGCTATCTATACATACATAAATAATCATTGTATGTACATTAAAAAAAAAAAAATTCATTTCAATCAAGTTAACAAATTTTTAAAATTACAAATTACAAATTTTTAAAATTACCCTTAATTTTTCTATTTCGAAGGTATCCTGACCCCTTAAAAAAATGCACAAGAATAGTTCGGGTGAGGAAAGGGAGAAAAGGTCGTTTGTGAGACCCGGTCATGCTGCCCCTAGCCTAGCCACATGGGCGTTCTGTAGAGGTTGCATATAAACTACCTGGGAAATTTCAAGACGCTTTTCCTCGAAAATGGCTGGATAGTGTACCCCAAAATCTCTTTGTTAATACCCAAAATTTGAACCAAATTTGAAATTCCCAGACCGTGAGGTCACCTTATTAGCCGTATTCCCAGGTTCTTTAGAAATTGTCTATCGAATTAGTAAAAAAGTTGCAAGTTCGAAACGAACATTTGGTTACTCCAATTTTGGGTAACGAGTATATACAACAAAAACTTCTCAAGTTCGAAAGAATGCTTAAGTATATGAAAAAGAAACAAAAAAAAATACATAAAGATCGAAGGGATCAGGAGAAGAGCCGAAATTCTTTTCATCGGAAAGAAATTTCTCAAGATTGATATAAAGTGACAAGAACAAGTTCCGTTACGTCTTCCTCTTTTCCACTTATATATGATGATTCTTAATGTTGGCCATTGGAGCATCACCAAAAGTAGTGAACAAGCCGGATCGTAACACAAACCGCCAAGTCAATCGAAGCACCTACCTATATGTCGTTGGGTGAGCCATCTCAACTCAACAAGAAGTCACAAAGCAAGCGGGGCACGATCAAGTCGATAGAACCAGAGAACAAGGCCAAAAGAGAAATTTTCTCCTCGAGAAATGTGGGTCAACCGTAGGGCCGCCGATGCGATCAACGCGTAATGCGACCATCACAAGCCAGTCCGATCCATGTGCTGCTCTGTTTTCATCTGTACAAAAAAAGTTCTTTGCTTTTTCATTCTTACGGGCCGTGCATACGATCTTCAATGGTAGACAGTCGAGGACGGTGTCTGTAGCTGCACACCTAAGTCTGTGGCAAAGTCGGGGATGAAGATACCTCAAGCTTAATAATCATGTGATCGGTTGATTGGGTTAGCACAAAACGAGATCTTCCCGTTGCTTGTGGGAGCCTCCGGTTCTGCATCACTGTTTGGGTTGCTTGTAATTCTTTAACAGGTCATATTCAGTGGCAGTGAAGAATATCAAGAACGTGAAGATGAAGCAGACATTTGAGTTGAAGAGAATATAGGCCTAGAAGGAAGGAAAGAAAGAAAATAAAGTACCGTATGGTGTGTGATTCTAATTCATGATAACCCACTTTTTGAATAGAAAAGGAGAAGTAAACCGTAGAAGAAAAAAAAGAAGATAGAAAACAACATCACTTCACTTTAAGCGTGAATATCTCAGCACCGCAAAGTCGCATCTGCTTCATTTAGTGATTTCAAAGAAATTTTCGTCCATTCCTTTTTGCATATGACATATTATTATTTGAGCAATTGCTTTGGCTTTTATTACATACTTATTCCCATATCACCTATACATCCATAAAAATTCAAGATTTCAATGGGCAATCGACACTCCAGCTTCTTCACTATCTTCTTTTCTTATAAGTCTCCCGTACTCTAAGTATGCAAGCAAAACTCGTTATATGCCTGCTAAGAGCAGTGCAACACTCAATGGTGTACTAAATGTGATCTAACTTGATTTTCTTTACTTTAAATTGCTTGTTTTTGTTCACTGCGCGTATCTATCGTTGTTTCACTCTTTCTTATTTTATCGTTGCAGGGGAAGCAGACAAAGTGAAGACGTTGATCCGACTACGTGCAGAACTTTCTCCGCTGTTTACTGGCAAACGGAATGCTTCAAAATATGCATGGGCGTAAGTATATCAGTGTTGTTGTTGTTGTTGTTGTTGCTTCTGCTGTTTTTGACTTCACTATTATTATCATTATTATTTATCTCTGCTTCTGTCTGGTATTTCCAACTTGATGAAATTTTTCGCATTCATTACTAATAGAAATTTTTCTCTTACGCACATTTAAAGAAAAATTTCTATTTCATTTTAGAATATGTCATCACATCGATTTTTTCTCTCTTTTGGACATTGATTTAAAAGTTTGTCACTTGATATCTCACAAAAAGATAAAAAACATTGATTTCAGCTTCTATCGCATTTGATTTGAATAATTTCGAAATTCGATTTCGACATTTTTGTTTTTTGATCTGTAAACTACTTAAATGATTAAGGAAAAAAGCCGATAAAAAAAAGCAAACGTGTACAGTACTAGTCCCCATCTCTTTTATTCTTTCACCTGTTTTCACCTTCGTTTTCAGATCTTCACAATTTCGTTACATTTTTTTTTTATTATTTTAAAGTAAATGGTGGGCCATGCAAAAAGGAGGACGGAATCTCTTGTAAGCTCTCGAATGAATCTTAGTTAAAAATGTTTTTTTTTGTCTTTGGAAAAAGCCAAAGTGGAGGCATAACTGATTTCCTAAAATTGTTGTTTTTTTTTTGTGGATACATTTCAGAGTTAGTAGGCATACATTTTTGCTTGCTTTTTTGCTTAACTTTTTTTTCTTATTATCTTGCTCCTCTGAATCATTGCACTTTTCTTTGGTGTGCGCAGAGAATATAGTAGGAATTGTACCAGAAACGCAATTTTTCGGCTATCGAAATCGCTAATGAATACAAAATCGTAAACTTAATTTATTCTAGAAATCTGATAGGTCTGTTTTATGCAATGAAAGCATACATTTGCTGCTGGCATCGATTTGGGCTATTTAATTTTACTTTACAGTTGTAATAGATTCGTGAAGAAAAACGGATGCAGTAACAAGTTTTTTATCATAATGTGATGTATAGTAGAAGTATCTATTTGCCAATTTTTGCTTAGACGGATTAAATGACAACCAGAGACGGCTCTTTTGTAAGAATGACATAACTTACGCATCTAGATATTAACATCTATATGCGACTAATTTAATTTATGAATATTTTGACATGCTGAAGTTAAAAAGATTGAATGAAAGTAGTTTTCGGAAGATACTCTAGCTGCGTTTTTATTAGTTAACTATTCCCATCTGATTTATCTAAAGCAGAAAACAATCTAGATAATATAATTGCATTTACACTTCAAATGCAACCATTTCAAAAATATATACAACCAGATCAAAATCAAGACCAAACAAATCGACTTCAACGCCAACCAAATCAAAGTCAAACACACCCATTTCAAAATCAGCGTCAACTATTTCAAATATATGACGATTTTTTCAAGTTCATGTACAACCAAATAAACATCAATAGCTACCATTTCAACTTGAAAAAACAACTTTATCGATCCCAATTACAATCAATTCAAATTCAGCAACAACCACTTGAATATATAGTAGAAAAGTGCACAGCAATTTGAATCGAATCTACCATATTTTCATTAAGGTGGGGTTGTAGGTCCACTTTGTACATTCTTCCCTTTCTACGACAAATGTACTGCCGCCCGTCAGATCCGATATAAATTCGTGAGCGACAATGCCTTCCGGTCAAGAGTATGGTGAAGAAATTGACTCAAATATAGCTGAAGTCATTATCAGTTTATATGAGAAAACTAGCCTTTGCGAGCGACCAGGATTAATAAACTCACAGTTAACTGGAACTGAGATATAAGCATCACATCTCGCATGGACATATTCTACCACATCACCAACCAAAGAGACAGGATCAAACTGGGACACGAAAAGCAACCTAAAGCACTGCGCCACCCTTAGCGGAAGAGTCGCGGCGGAAAATCCACGTGCCCCGGAACAAATCCAAGTCGATCAGATAAGATCCTGACACAGCCTAAAGCACCACTCCACCAGCAAATGAGCCTGCCATTCCTTCGGCGCCGGGCTCGCACTCAATCAGGAGAACCACGCCGTTCATACCTCCATCCACTAGCCGGAACGGGAGGAGCAGGAGTAGGTTGATCCCCCAAGCACTCCGCGCCCAGGACAAAAAAACCAGGGCCATAACCACCAGCACTGGCAATACCCATCTTCACAACCGGAGGAGGCACAATAGACTCCTCAGAAATCACGACAACACACGCTGGAGAAGATCCGGCGGAGCGACTTAGCAGTAGCCGATGACGTCAAAGTCCCCAACCCATAACTAACTTGCTTAATACAGAAGTCGTCCTGAACGGACATGATACTGGGAATAGTGGGCGACGGAGACAGTGTGGTGTTAATACTGGTAATTAGTGCACAAGGATCATCCATTGTGCAAAATAGTGCCTGAAATTTGGTTAACAGCTCATTAGAATGATCGACTAGCCCAGCCGGCCTGACAATACCGAAAAATATATGAATTTTCCCATTAAGTAAGTTCATATAATCGGAGAGGGCCTGTATTCTGTAAACCGGCAAGACTAGACGGAAAACCGTCAACAATTCGCGACTGGTCAAAAGCAAGAGATCTAGCCAGGCCCTTCGTGAGGCGTATGGATGATGTTTTGTTCTTGGATATTACATTGAGGGTCTTCTTATTGTCAGACGTATTCTTTGGACGGCTGGCATTGAGAGATCATGGCAATTCTTCCATACGGTGGGAATTGTGGGACAGAAAGGTATTAAATGCAGGTAATAAATGTCGCATAGCTTTACAACAGTTGGATCATATCGCATGTGAAGCATTGTGTTCACCTTTTAGGATTTCCACCAGCGCTCCAAGATTTGTTGTTAAATATGCACTTTTCTTTGTGGGCCACTTCTTCCTCTTTTTCGTCTAAGTGAAGAAAATTTACAACTCCATGGGATACGCTTGAAAAAATATTATTTTGGCGAATATGTTTCCTCTTGATGGGTTTGAAGTTTTGTTCTGCCTTTTCTGTGCTACAGTTTTGCAACATTTACGTATTGCCATATTTTTCTTAAATTTTTTTTCTATATTGCGACGTTGTTAAAACTGATTTTCTTCCTGTTCCATGCATCTGACCACCGTCCGATTGTCCAGAGCTATGAAGATTTTACCTCCTCGCACCTGACCCTCCTTTAAGTAGCCCAACGCACTAACCAGAGTCAGCATTTCTGCCTAATAAACCGAGGTGGATCAGGAATTTATGCCAGGACAAGTTCAAGTCTTCAGAGAAAATCCGCGCAGCTGCCTTGCCGCCAATCATAGATCCGTCCGTGAATATAAAAATATCCCCGGTTCTCTTTTCTGGAAGTGATCCGTCATCAATGAATCTTGTGAAACCTTTCGGGTTAACTTGACTGTCTTGATCCTGTCTTTAGACATCGTGAGTTCCCTAATCCCTTTTATGTAATCTAGGATTTTCCTATGTCCATATACACTCCCTGACGAGTACCATGTAACGTCTCTCTGCATCCTGAATGCCGCCTCCACCGCCAGATCTAGCGGTGGCAGCCCCACAAGACCTTCTAGGGCAGTATCCCTTTGTACCCTATCCAGTTGCCTCTTAACGGTAAACTGGCATGCCTTAGGCCACCAGACCACCACCGGGAACGTCAGAATAGGTCTAACCACTATTTTATATATCTGGTGTGCTGATCTCGGCGAGATACGCCACATGAACCCACACCCTCTTCTACAATGTAGGAGATGCTTTCAGGCCAGCCCCGAATCCAGGTATACTCCCAGATACTTGGATCCAAAATTTGAATCCAGATACGAAATCAGCGACCTACAAAAACCCGACAAGCATACAAAATATATTAGTAAGGTTAGTCCAATCGACAGGACAAGAAAAAAAGAAAATAGTTCGTAATCTTAACGCTTTAATATGAATTACAGGACCAGGAAAATATAATTTTTTAGTACACACTCGAATACATCCAGATCATGCGATTAATAGGCTCATGCTTATCGTAGTTAGTTCTAGATAAATTAATATGCAAAAAGAGGACACCACTCAAGTTACAACGATTAGTCCTGAACGATACCATGTCACGGACTTCCGAAGAGTTGCATTGCTTTTCATTAGGACTCCGAGGTTTTATGTCTTTTCTACGAAATTTAAGGGTTGGTTATTGAAAATTATAGTAGGAAAACCATTGCAATCTATATTGTTATTTCTAGTACGAATTATATAATTTGAATTGGAACTCTAAGAGGTTATCTTTTGTCTATCTATGGATCCCTTCCAGATCGGCATTAATTTTATCGGCAGTATAAAAACACCTCTTCACCAGGGACGGTATATCATTAATCTAAAGATGGAATAAGAAGGGACCCAGTATAAAATCTTGAGATATTCTTTCTTCAACATTTACCTTAGCGTCCTTCTTCAAAGAAAACTGGATATTAATTCAACAGAAGATGAAGATTTCGCAAATTATGAGTGTAATTTTTTTAGAAGCTTGATAATCAATACGGTCGGAGGCTTTGGAAAAGTCTAGAAGGACGAGGAAGCCGATTTCACCCTTATTTAGAGCATTTCTTAGATCAATAAAGACCTTAAGTAATGCCGTTTCATACGAATGATTGCAACAAAAATCAGGCTAACATTTAGATAAATAAGAGTACTGGTTTAGATGCGAAAGTGACTGGTTTGATAAAAGTCTTTCAGGTAATGAGAGTAACTTTATACCTTTATACAGAAAGCATGAGTCAATATACGCAATTTGGACAAATTTATTGCTGGTTATGTAATCTAGAATGTTAACAGATAAGACTCGCAAAAATAAGTTAGATCATTCTCCAAGAATATTAGCCAATAAGAATCATAGGAATAGGTAGAAGGTTTGCATAAAAAAGGTAAAAAAATCAAATAAAGCAGATCAGTTTGGATCAGTTTTGCTCTTAGAGATAGCTGCAAATCGAATTTTAATAGTTCGGGGTCAAAGCTAATATAACTGCTTCAGTGGAGTAAAAGACCTGTGGCTGCTCCAAAGGAAAAATCAAATCAGGAAGACGGAATGGCGGCTACCAAAAATCGTCCCATCAAACCTAAAACATCATTAAGAAAGCAGATAATAGAAAGAATAAGATAAGATAATTGAAAGAATAAATTTAAAGAATTTAGGAAGGATTCCGTCTGAGCTATTTTGTCTGAACTATTATTGCGAGTAGGTGTGAGCAGTGTCTATATCATTAGCTGTGTTTTTTGCACAAGATCCATACATATCTTAAGATTCGAATCTAACTTATTAGACACATAATTCAACACAAGATTCCGATCTTTATACAGATCTTGGATCTGGATCTTTATAGATCTGGAAATTAGTTCTTACTCTCACATACAGGTGCATTTTTCTAATCTTAGATGTTGGCACTACTTGCTGTCAAAGTCAAAGAGTGGTCTTAAAAGTGAACAAAATGTATAAAGTAAGAATGTAAGTCAACAAAAAAAATGAATAAAATTTACGTGTTTGAAATACTGCAACCTATTTCCTACAGCATAATAAACTAACGCCTTACAATTAGCAGCTGTCAACTTGACGGTGCTTATCGGTACTACCAATGTATAAGACTAACTCCAATAAGATCCCGATCAAATGAAGTATTTATAATGTAAATTTGAAATTGTTTCTCTTTCGAGTTACAGAAGATTCCACTGCACGTATAGAGTTAATGTAAACAGAAAAATTCAGTTCATATGAAATAAATCAACTTCTTGCCACTTAAAATAGAAATTAAAAATGATGAATGGTTTTATTAATTTTGCATTTAATAAGCAAATCATTCGATTTAAATTTTACACGTTATTTTTTCAAATGGACTAAAGTAGGTTCTATCATTTCAGAGTCGTCGAACGGGAGTTGAATGTACCTCTACCATTGTCTAAAATTATCAAAAAGTGGAATAATCTGTTGCAGGAATACAAAGTAAGTAATTTTTTTTTTCTTTTACTTTTCACTTACCTCCATTTGCTCTAGCACTTTTTGAGGTAAATTTTCGCTCTGAACTTGTTAATATGCACATCTGTACATTTACTTGCAACATTCATTGAATTCAAGTGAAAAGCTCATTCCAAAGCCAGCAGCACGTAGTAGAGAGCCGATAAGAAAATAAAACACATTTTTTCTTTCATTTTTTTCTCGCAAGTTTCTAATTGATGAGAAATGGTGAGAACTTTTCCCTTTGTTCATGAGAAATTTTTTTTTCTTCTTTCGATTATTACAAGAAACAAGAGAAGATAATTTATGCCGGGTGTTGCTTTATTCACAAGCACAGCACACTATTTTCATTGATCTAATAAATACTATTTAACTCACTCCACTCACAGTATATATCCTCACAACGACATGATTCTTTGATATCGCACCAATGCCAATCAATTTCTTTTTATTATAAAATTCGATTCAGTCGGATGCCAAAATTTACATATTTTGGAAAATGCGGAGTCTGCCACTGATCATCACTTCCTGCATATAATATGCAACAATTCAACCCAGTTTGACCGAATTGGTAACATTTTGATGCAGATACCTGAAGGTTTTTAATTCGTCTGTAGAATCAGAAATTTGCAAGTATTCTGATGCTGATACATTTTGATTGATGAAAATTGATTTTAAAATTGATTAAAAATCTTTTAGAAGCAAATTACAATTGTAAGGATGCACAAAGGTAGATTTGCAATAAGGTAAAATAATCAAGTCATGTAAACCACAAAGCCAAAACCAAGCAATAAGGTAAAATAATCAAGTCATGTAAACCACAAAGCCATTCTTTCACATCGAGGTTTTTACGTGTACGGTTGATCTCAGAGTGTCTTCCAAGCCAACCTTAGATATCCTGTGATGTTTCATCCTGGAAGCA
Source organism: Dasypogon diadema (assembly GCA_006980735.1). Classification (NCBI taxonomy): domain Eukaryota; kingdom Metazoa; phylum Arthropoda; class Insecta; order Diptera; family Asilidae; genus Dasypogon; species Dasypogon diadema. The sequence goes on from QYTT01082255.1 coordinate 27,798, forward strand.
ATCCAAGCCATCTAAGATTACCAGATTTTAACTAAATTAATTAGATTAGAAGTGCTGGATAGTTCATACAAATCATCAGTTTTATCTCAAAGTCCACTGTAAATAGAGCGCAGGACTGTAATTCTTAGACAATGTTCCGATTTTTCACAGTAAAAATTAATACACTCGTAGTTTTGTTTTACGATGATGCCAAGGTGTTCAAGGGTGTAAAAGGAAATTAAGAGGTCGAGTGGAAATCTCGGTGCACATTGTGGCCCTTTTCACGGGAAAGTTTTTGCGTCCGACATTCTTCCGAATCCCTTTTGTGAAAATGAATAGAACTTCCCGCACAAATCCTACAAGGAAGTTTTTGAGTCGTGCACGAAACTGGTTTTCTTCCTCATTTTTGTTTTCAGAATTCTTTCTTACCATTTTTGCTTTCAACTTTTTCGTTTTCCAGAAAGAGATAGCTCTCATCCCATCCGAATTCATGAAATAAGCACAAAGAGGAATTCGTAAAACTTCTTGATCGAACTTCTTGCTTCCTGCTGATAGTTGAAAGCAAAATTTGAGTCGAGGGCACAATCTCGCTACTTACGTTACCGCATGTGTCTGCACCCTATCCCTTCTCTCCATTTTTCGAGCGTCAGACGCAAAAACTTCCTCGTGAAAAGGTGCACAGTCTGCTGAAACAACTGTCAGCAGGCAGGACAAAAGATGGTAGTCTATTCCACATTCGTATAGTTTGGCTAAATCTTTTCTCAATGACGAAAGGGTGAAGACAGCTCGATACGTGGGTATCATTCGTTGGAATAAAACTACAAGGAATCAAACCGAAGATTTCATTAGAACAATGTCCGCCATGGTAGTGATAAAAGACCTCTAGGCATGCAATATTACGTCCGTGCTTCAGGGAATCGATTTTGGAAGTAATCCTCTCATCCCCAATAAGCTTAAAAGCTTTAAAGCTTGTCTAACATTGTCTCTGGCAATGCACTAAGTACTGCCTAACTGCCCCTCCCCAAATATGCAAATTAAATTCATGTATGGGTCTTACACATGAGCGATAGGTGATATGGGGTAAAGTATTTCTTGCATCAGTGCATAAAGCCCAGACACTTTATCGCATTCTTTGCAATAGCAAAGTTGTGGTCCGTCCAACTAAAATTGTTGGATACCTGGACTCCTAAGATTTTCAAGTTAGAAGAGTTTGAAATACTCACCCCATTGACAAGGAGAGGGAGGGAGGAAGGGAGTTTGTAAATCTTTTAAGGGAAATCAGACAGCCTTGGGTTTTGGATGTATTAAACTCGATGCAATTCGTCCTGCCCCAGGCGAGGATTTTACTAATGTCATCGTTACGTGATCCAATCATGCGTGCTCGATTGATATCCGTGACATTACCGCGGGAATCAGCCACTGATTCAAATAAGTACTGTCATTTGCAAACTATGGACTGCATTGGAGGTAAGATACAGGAGGTCATTAATTAAGAGCGAAAAGAGAGCGGGGGACAATACAAAGCCCTGCGGCACGCCAACATTGATGAGTTTGACTAAAAGGGGAGAATGCCAGGCTCTGTCAAAGGTCATCAAGGTATCCAACCACATTCGACACACCAAAGCTATAGAGGCAATAGTGCCAATGGTCGGTAAGGAATGCCATCAAATCACTAGATGAACGTCTGTGGTCAAAGGTATATTGGCGATCATGGATTGAGTTTTTCTCTTCGAGTATATTTTTACAATTGTGCGTTGACTCTGAAAAACTATTAACAGAATCGAAGTTATTGATCGATAGTTAAAAGGATCGCATACCTCTTCCTTTTTAGAAACTGGCTGAACATTGGAGAATTTCTATAATCATGAAAAAATACATTTAGAATATGATAAATGAAATATTTTTCTCAGAGGTTTAGACAGGGAGGACGCGCAGCCCTTTAGAAGCAGGCTTTAGGAACGTAAAGAGTCGCAAGAGCTTTATAAACCTCTCGCGTGCGGAAATGAAGTGGATATTTGGATAGTTATTTCTTGCTTAACAGTTATCTGTTTTATTTTTTACACTTCAGAGATTCTAATGTGTGTCTAGTTGTTAATCGTTAGTATGGTTCGTATTGTCCTACATATGATGTAATCAGTGTGAAATTTGCAAACAATCAGCAATACGAAATGACGCAAAACATTAGAAACATTATTTGCATATGTTACCCACGCGGGCTGAGGCGAACACTTGCAGAATTTCCTTCCCCCCCCCCCCCTTTCTTGGTGTTGGATCGAATCCTACACAGGGGTAACAGTGGTTCAGGCAATTCTACTGACGACGATTGTACTTCCGAAGCCACTGGAATGTTGCACAGTATAAAACTTTCATACTAAGAAATTGTGAATCATTTGCAACATTTGTCAGGTTAAAATTTGTCAATTCAATTTTCTCCTAAGCTGTGCTGTGTACATAATGGGACTTCCACCCTGAACTTTTTTGTGCGCTTCTGTAGGTCCGTTCAACCGAAAACGCGTGTTTTGTTGTATGAACCTTTTACGTAAAGAATATATATATATATATAAAAATTATATGTTTTTCTAGTTTCATGTAAAGATGGTTTTATTCATATTCAAAGCTTTGCTAAATTATTTAAATTACAAAAAATACCTTTTTTTTCATTATAAAACTCGATGATCCCAACATGTGGGCTCAATGCTTTCATCATTGGCACACGCCGATATTAAGATTCTTCGTCATCTTTTTTTCTTTTTTTTCGAGAATTGTTTTATGAGCTAGGTTGTTGCTCATATGTTTCGACTTTTTCCGAACCCACATATATATATTTTATATATACACATAATACATATGTATATATATATATATATATATGAGTGAAGATGAGGACATGATCTAGGAGGCTTTGTTGAGGAATATGCAGCTGCTATAATTAAGCTAACTCAAGTATCGACTACCAAATCAAAGCAGCATGATGGGGAAAAACAATAAGGCTACAGTGTATTATGCTTTTGTATATTCATGCAATTTTTTCGAAATTCGCTCTAGGGGTCCAGGGCCCTAGGTGACACTTTGTACGAAACACAGGGGTCCGGATTGTGGAAAGATGGTATCTTCTTAAGGATAAAATTGAAGTCAGTCAGAGACATCGGTATGAAATTTTTCTACATACTCCCTTCAACGTTTTTTAACGTCCTCATTAACACTAAAAAAGCACCTTCACTTTTTTTTTGAGGAAAACATTTATCACTCAGCTATTGGTGTAGCAAGACGGACTTTATTGGGGAAAATTGTACAGATTTACATATTTTGTTTTTGGTCAGTGTGTTGACGCCAATGAAGTTTTTGGATAACTACATAATTTCGAATAATGCAAACCAGAAATCTCTGATAATTTGATATCGTATATTGGAGCAATAATTTAATGTGGTATTATTACCACGTCATTGTAGAAGTTGTAACAGCTCGTGGCACCCGTTAACAAGCCTGAAAAGTAGTATTGCTTCTGCTTCTTCTCATATTTTCAACATAACTACTGATTGCTCGTACATTCGTACCTCATCCAGCTTATGACGCATGAAATTCCTTTTGAAACCACATAATGGCATAGGTCTCATTTATTAAAGTTAGCTGCTTCTTTTGTTCCTTTTGTTAACCGAGTTGTGTAACTCTAGTTGCCATTAATACGCTAAGAAGGGAAAAACTCTAAATCAAAAATCGCAAATTCTTCCATAGTGTCCGGGCTGGCGTAGAAATTATCACCAAACAACAAAGTTCCAATCTCCGGTAGAAAGTTCGAATAAACAAGTTGTTACGAAAGCGGCAAAGGCCGTTCATTCATCTCATTTAGATTTCATCTTTGCCAACACTCGACTTGTTTTTCATTTCTTTCGCCCAATCCCGAGAAGTCTAATGAAATTTTAGAAACGCTACCTTCCTCTGTTGTCCAATGTAATTAATTGTCTAAAAATAGTTAAGTCTTCATAATTTGAAAGAGCGTAAACGGAACAAGCAAAAGGCAGTTGGGGCGGTGCGCTTTGGCTAAGCCTTCGAATACGCATTTTTGTTTTCTGTTTTTTTTTGTAGAGCACAAGAGGATCCACCACACGAGCTGAAAGACGTTTTGGCCAGATGTGTACTGAACTGAAGCTATCTTGAAGATATGGTTTCACTTTGATGCACCTTAGACAACAGTGCAGAATACTCAATATTCGCGACGAGTTTGGGCCCCTATTTATTTTGAACCAATTTCTACTATCATCCATCCCGCCAGCAAACCAAGTGAAGTGAATTGTGCTCGCGCCAACACAATAAAAATTTGTTAAAGTCGCCGACATAATTTCACATATATATATATATAAAATGCTTTTTACCACTTTTTTGCTTCTTGCCGACTTCTGTTGCTCACACAGGTAAAAAGTGAAAGCTGAGGAAAGAATTCAAGCGCTCACATTCATGCTGCTGCCATAATAAATGAGCGATTCTGAATTTTTTTCTCTTCTTTTTAATGTGCTTAACCCACCTGAGTCACATATGTACAGTGACTTATAAAAGCAATTTATGCAAAGAATGTTTATAGTCACATAGAGTCGGTTTTGGTACACAAAACTTTCGACTTTTTTGTCTCCAATTTTTTTTGTCGATCGGACATTTTTAAATTAACCGCCATCGTAAGCTCATCGCCACTGAATCAAGTTTTTGACTAGAATTATACTTAAAATTTCTACTTTCTCTGAATTTATAAAACCAGCACTTCTGGTTTCTACTAGGATGGGCACACGAAAGAATGCTTTTTGTATCGTTCAGGTGGTTTTATTTTTGAAACGTGCAGTTTTACTTTCTACAAGAAATGTGTATTTTGGTATATTAACTGAGTAAACATTAATTCTAATGAAATTATTTCGTACTGAAGCTTTAAATATTTTTGTTTTCTTTATAATTTGAAATGAGATGTTATCAGCCCGTGATTATATAAATTATTATAATATTATTTTAATATCTGTTATAACGAGCCTACTTGTTATACCTCAAACTAAATAAATTTTCTATTGGTTTACTCCTGAGAGTCTGAGATTCTCTGCACCGGGTTACAGGGTCAAATCCGGATAAGGTATTTCGATTAAAAACAGGTTACGAACACCAGCATCAATAAAACCGTTTTTTCTACAGTGTAGCCAAGGCTCATGGGTTACTGTATGATATTTTGTGAGAATCAGCACTGATATTTGGGCCTGTCAGTCAAGTCTTCTTCTTCTTGTGTCACGGTCGCAGCACAGCTGACATGTTGACAGCTATTTCTAAAGGCAAGAGGGATATTCTATCAGATTTACATCTTTTGGGGTACTCGGCTGCTTGGGACACCTCATCCCAAATGGCAAAAGGAAATCCATTGAAAAGGACGCCGCCATCCATAAAACGCACGATTATCCTGGCGCCCTTCACTCTCCTTTCGTCCCCAGTAAAGTTCCGGCCATCTGGCTGACACCACAAAGCAGGTAGGAGAACGAGGCCCCCGCATCTGGGCTTCCCTTTTCCCCCTCATTTTTTTGTAATCTTTATTCTTACCTTTTCTTCTCTTTTCTTTATTTTTTCTTCCCCCTCCCTAATCTATTTCGTATTTGTTTTATTTTTACTTTCCTCCTTTTCCCTTTCCTTGGTTTTTTTATCCAGTTCATTTCCCTTTTGTTATTTTCCTTTCTTTTAGTTCTTACCCTTTTATTCCTCTTCACGTCCCCTTCCTAGTCCTACCTTCTCCCTTTCGAAAACCGGCATGATTTTTTGTTTATGGTGTGCCAGTGAAACCAAGCGGGTTACTTTAGAGAATCCACTCTATCCCTCTACGCAAACGCTAGCTTTCCAGCATGCCGGGCCCGCTGAAAGTGTCACCCGGGGCTTCGCTGCGAGGACTTCACGTCCGGTTCAGTATCCCAAAGAGACATAGACAAGCATAACAGATACTAAGGCACAGCCTTGACAAAAAGGAAAATAGGAGGGGGAGGGAAGGAATTAGATTGTATCAGAATTAATTAAATGAAAATGTTGTTGTTTTTGCCTCTGTGAAGGGGAAGATTTCACTTTTTATACTTTAGTATGTTATGTAACGTGACTTTGGTTGCGAGCTGGGAGTAGACTGAGCAGGCCAGGGCGTCCCTTGAAGGCATAAGAGCGTCCTTCAGACACCACGCTCAGCCCTAATGAGAGGCTGGCGGAAGCCTGGAGTAGCCCTCACTTCTAAGCAAATCCCTACACCGTTCTCGCCCTAATGAGAGGCAGGCAAGAGTAGAAGACTCCACATATGACTGGTTGGAGTGATGCCACAGCGGCAAGGTTTACAATACATAGGAAAATCCTGGTTGCGTTGCCGTAAGTCAGATTTGGTGTCATATAACGGCCTGACGCGGGGTACGCTCAGGAGGATATTATTGGAACGCATGAAGTTCGCAACAAGGGATTGAAAGGCCACAAATCATGCCGACCATTACAAGTATGAGTAGAAAAGATAGCGTAACTTTAATAGAATTTGAGAATAGCCTATCGAAAGGGGAAGAAATGAATGAAAATGAAAGTTTCGAAAAACGAAGTGAATCTGAAAAACAAAAATAGAAAAATGAATAACCAAATAGAATTGTCTCAATCACTAGTAGGTAGCTAATTAATTAGCCCTTTGCAAGAATCAAACCCGTGCACATAAAGTAGAAAAACTACTGCTAACTCGAGGTACCATGTATATTGTATATCCTAAAATTTATTAAAATAATACACCGCCTTCTTGACCTTCAGAATTGAAATATCTGTCTCTACGAAATATTTCGTAGGACTGCTCAAAAATTTCTGCTTCGTTATAGCCATAATGCCATGGGTTTGATGATAGCGATGACATCAAAACAGTCCGAAAGAGAGGATTGCAAGAATCTGATTCTTATTCCGCGTACATTCTGAAAGCGAAAGCCGAAAGCGTTCCTAGTTTTTTTACTAGGCGCAGTAGATCGCAGGATCTTTTTTGTAAGCGGATCCTTACGTAAAGAGTTTTTAAATGCAACCAGAGTCGTTTACAATTTAAAAATCCAATCTGAACGATGCGAATTAATAAATTCGCAGTCATTTGGAATGGAGAAATCGATATTACACTTAGCACGGACATATCTCTCAGCATCAATAGGACATGTAGCAGGATCAAGTCAACAAACAAATCATGGTTTAGGCTGCTAAAATGACTGCATTCGAAATCTCGCTGTATTTCGGGACACACTCCAGTCAGTGATTGGCATTTGTCACTCAAATCGTATTTGATTAAAAAAATAATAATAAAATAGTGAATCCCTATCGCTGAACATGAGCTTACCATCTAAGACCGACATTCGGCGGTCTCCTAGTTTTCAGAATGTGACAACAAAATTTTCAATAATTGGCATATTTTTAAATTGACATTCAAAAAAGATGGCGGTATCTTGAGCACAAAAAACATGTGCATGGTTTTTTTACATGCTGTGTTTAATTAGTGTACGGTACGGATCTTCTCTAAACAGTGTCCAACGTCGAACTAGAGAAGACATACTTGCTTAAGAAATTGCATAGATTTTCTACGTTTCCTACCACAGGTGTCAAACATATGCAATTTTCCTTATTGCTTCCGTTCATAAAACATTTCGAAACTGTCATTAAGTAACAAGAGGACATGAAAAATTTATCAAATCTATGGATGAAGAAATTATACACACTCAGGATTTTGTATTCTCTTACAATTGCCCCGCTTTTTTATAAATGTATACATACATATTAAAAGTATCATAACTTATTGTTTTCGAATCGGTGATAGAAGAAACAACAGCTATCCCCTTAGAATAAACCCTTCCCCTTAGAATTTCATAAGTAGAATCGGTGAAATTATATTGTCCTCACAAACATCTTCAGAAAATTACCTTTTATTTAATTCTAACATCTACGTATCTTCCCCCATTTTTTAATTGTCAATATTTGATTTAAAATTAAAAAGTAATTTTTGGATTGTATAATAAGGACTTTATTGGTTTATACACTTTCTCAACTTTGGCACTGAAAGCTAAGTTTTTTTTTATAGAATCTAAGCAGTTCTACTAGAACTTTGTGCATTTCATGGAAATTGAAAAACGCAATAAATGAGTTACTTAAAATCAACATAAGTACAACAAACGTTCTTAAGATTTTTCGAAAGCTTCTTTCTTGTGCAGGAAGCACGAGACATATTACGCTACGATAGGATCCGGGAAATAAGGAAATTAAACGTGTAAACTTTGTAGAAAAGATGAATGAGGCGTCAGCAAAATTACAAATTGAACTATCAAATGCAAGAACATATATGGAATAATGAATGTTCATGAAACAATAGCAAAAATAAACTACGGAAAATACAATGGAGCTTCTCTAATTCGAACATTTGTAAATCGAATTTTTCCTTAACTCGGATTTTTGTTCAGTGACAGTGGCGTCAGTCTTTAATGAAAATCTTTCTCCTCTAAGCCAAATTTTCTCTAACTCGAAGGAATTTACTTTGCAGATGATGATTCGACTTACAGATGTTTCACTGTAGTCTTTTTTACCTTGCAACTAAAGCCCAGAGGATGAGAAAAGCATTGCAGGATATTTACATGTTTAACACTAGATAAATTATGATATTTAACAGAGGTAAAAATACTGCGCTGAATAGTGCAATTGAAAGAGAGGCTACCGGTTAAAGTGATATCTTCCTGCATTTGCTAGAAAAGTATAAAAGAAGTCTTCGATCCAATAGTAGCAGTTTGGAATCCAAGCAAAATCAAAAGTAATTTACGTGTTATTTATGTTACAAGCCACATCAATATCCAATGGTGTTCCGCAAGGCATCTACTTTGGTCCACTTTTATTCCTATTATTTATTAATGACATTACACAAGTATTTAGTTTCTCATGTTGTTTTTTATATGCTTTTTGTTAAAAATCTTCGCTTCTGTTGGTAATAATTTGGATTGTTTTTCAATTATATCGCTTAAAAAGCTGGTGTGAATATAAACCACCTATTCTTATACCTGACTAAATGTAATTGTTTTATTTTTACGCATCAGCAAAATCTGATGTAAAATAGGTGGTGTTGTTTTGTCAAGAGCAGATGAAGTAAGGGACTGGGGGTAAGTTTTCTACTTCCATATTTTCCTCAAAAGTCTCATTATCTTGCGAAGAAATACACATTGGAAACTTGTCTTCAGCTTTCACAGTTATATATATAATTTCTTTTTTGTAAAAGTCTTGAGAATTGGCAAAAGCTTATCATATAGTGATGTAGATGTAGGGGGAAACATAGGCGATAGACTCCCTAGATGTAATGAATTATTCTCTTAGATTTTACCCAATAAACTTAACGATCCTTTCCACAATTTCAAAATATTCATTTTCTGAAATGACCGACGATGTTCTGTTAAAATCTTCTAGAATATTTTGGACATATTTCGTATAATCTATAGCATCTGGATTAAATCGAAACAAGCCACATTTCCTAAAAGAATATTTTATTGGTTCAGTTCTGTCACGTCTGTTGAAAACCGTTTTCAATAATTCAGTGCAGTGTAATTTGGTGATACAATTGTTCATGTTTCAGGGCTTACTTTGCCATTCTAGAATTGTTAATTTGTATTTCAGTCATCATCCAGTCTTTCTTCGACCTTCCTAGAGCCCAATCATCCGAAATAATTTCGACTAATTATTTATTTTATTTATTTATTTACAATATGTCTAGGCTACATTTAATCTAGCATTTCGACTAATATTTTTGGAGGTCTTAGATATAGGAATACAACCACAGAACTTAATATTTCCCCATTAGCAGAAAAATTTAAAAGTACTATTAATATTTCTTTTCCGTTGCTACCTTTAATTTGGTAGATGTTTCTTTCACCTCATGGAGCAAGAACCTGACCTGTTTTTGGAGCTAGAGAAAAAGTTGAAAATTCTTGTTAGATTAGCCAAAATTTCTAGAATATTTTTCTAGTTTTAAATAGTCACGAAGATCGTGGGTGACAACAGCTCGCCCTATCGATATTCCCCCCGGTGTTCGAAGTGATATTTCTGGATGTCTTCTCAAGAATGCATAATATCACAACTTATCAGGTCTACCTTCTTTAAATGGATTTTTTTTCCCGGTCTCAGTAATTATTCTTTGGGCTGCATCAAGCAGATTACTTAGAATTTGTGGAAAACAACATTTAGCTAAATTTTATATCCAGTTTACAAGTTGTTTCTCTTTTGGTAGAGTAAAAATGGTATTACGACCCATTTTTCTATGATCTTCTTTTGTCCTACCATGAACTTTTTCCTGCAAAGTGCCACGTGGTATATTGTATTCCCGGCTAGCTTCTCTTATTGGTAAGCTTTCTTCTCTAATCCTTCTTAAAGCGTTTTATAATTAAATTGCGATATATTGATGTGTATTTCATTTTTTACTACCATTTAGAGAGTTTGCACTTTTATTTTTTTTAACGTCACCCATTGCGAATATATTTTAATTTAGAAAAGTAATTTTTCTTCAACAAAACATGGGACTGAACCCATTTTAAGAAGGGGTTGAACAAAGGAACAGAAACAAAATTGGACTTTTTCTCGAAGTCGCCAGAGTATTTAGCCGGGTATGTTACGTGCATTTGAAGATGTGCACATATTCGCCGACCAGCGTTGGAGAAGAGTTCGGTTATCCGCGAAAATTTAGAGCCTTCACCTGCGTCGTTACCTCTGAGCACCACGCAGTTTACGGAGAACCCCGAACCATATTTTCTTTGCACAACACCAGAGTTCAATCCTCGCTTGTGGTATCGCAGTAAAACAACCCCGAACTTCGCTTCAAATGAAAACATTTATTCACACTTGTACATTTCTATTTATTCTTAACCAAAAAAACAAACGAAGGTAAAATTAGCAGCAAGGTAGCGCGAATCAGGACAAATTCACTCAAAAAACATTCCAAGTAATTATATTTACAAAAAA
>QYTT01082256.1:0-20727 GCA_006980735.1 Dasypogon diadema
AAAAAAGCCTCTTCCTTACAACAAGAACCGAAAGCAATGGATTCTACTCCAGAAAATAAAAATAAAAATCCTTGTGAACGCAAATCTTGCCAAATTCGATTATGCAACAAAAACAGAGCGATTTATACCTGTAATGAACGCAACAAATATGTTTGTGGCAGGTGATCATCTAAGATAACATGCACTTGTAAAAAATGTACCTCATAGCTAATTCATACATATCAAATCAAATGTGCTATACTATAAATGCAGTTAGAAACTGTTTTTTTTAGTTTTTTTTATTAAAAATTAGTGAGTTATTATATTAAACATTGTTTTTGTTAAATTATATTCTTTTATTTACATAAACTAAGCCAAAAAAGTTACAATTAAAGCCATAATCAAAAATCCGTCAATTTGACGGGTGTGGTAAAACTAGGTATATATTTAATATCGGTAGTTCTAGTGTTAATATCGGTAGTTCTAGTGTTAATTTCCTCAAAGTAAAGAACGATATTTTTCACGTTTTTACAAAGGACTTAAATTAACTACACGTACTCAGCAAATAAGAAGCACTGGTAAGAAATTGTAAAAAAAAACATGTAAAATAAATTTTCTAAAACGTAAGTTTTTTGCAGATTTGTTATAAAAGAGGCTGCTTTAGAAGTCCGTAAGTCTCGGAAGATTAACCATCCTACTATGAAGTAAAAAGAATGCTACCGAAAATCCATTTGATTGAAAGTAAGACGTGCGTTAATTAAGGAGTTAAAATATGTTCGTCGCAAAAAACTGAAAGCTACTAATAAAAATCTTCTGAAAGAAGTTACTGGTGCGATTGAAGTGATTAACATGGATCCCGCGGCTGTTGTTCGCAGATAAACCCTAGCCATTGATAGACAACGCTAGGACTCGAATTCGGGACCTTGTGAATATGAGCCACGTCTTATAGATTGAGCCATCGCCATTCGAATTTAAGGCAAGTGGGATAATAGCAACCTGCCCCGGAGAGCTGTGTCGTCAACTCACAAATTGAGGTATGAAGAGTCCATTGAAACACAAGAATACACACCATTTACGGCCAAGGATTACTGGTATAGATCTGGTGGAACCTCTATCTGGCGACAAAGGAAACTCTGCGCTGGATTGTGATGCCGGCATTCAAGACATTCACAAAGACTGCGATGGTATCCCCAAGAACGGCCAGGTTACCCATACTTGCATCGACACCTAGAGCCACGTGATGGTCAGATTAAACTTGAATCTGAGCGACACTAGAGAGAGCTGCAGATATTCCAGTGAGTTCCAATCTATTTGCAACTCAGATTTCGACCGTATTGGTCAGATCTGAGGACCTGTCTGGAGAATACGGTGGACGACTGTGGAGAAGAAATTCTTTCCCAACCGCTGTCTATATTTTGTAGGCAAACCGATCCATAGCTGAGAGATAAATGTCCCTGTGGCAAAACACTCGAGCGTACACACCTAGAAACACTTCGCCCTCACAACCAAGTTGGTAAGCTCCAAACCCTCATGCAGAATCTGGTACATAGACAGTACTTTTCGGGCGGTCAATATTTCCTGCACCACAAAGCATTGGTCACCCTTATTTGAAGAGATCCCAAAAGTCCTCCCCAGGACAGTCCGCCTTTAAGATGCGGACAATGGGCGATACCACCCTGTAATTGAGCACGACAGCACCTGTCTTTCAGAGAAATGGGGGACAGCCGAGGTTCAGATTCACCAAGAGCAACTTTACCGACACATCATAAAGCACACCTGACAAAGGGCAACCCTGCCTGATACCCTGATGAAAAGTTATAGGATACAATATAACTATAACTGACGATCCCAAAAAATCTGGGCGGGAACTGAAACCTATCGAGAACACTATTAAGAGCTTTGTGTTGGTCTAGAGCTAGAGAGACCATCACAAGCCGAAGGGATTGCAATAGTCAAGCAGGAGTTCGGCTACCGCAATGTTGTCATGTCCGGATCTATAATCGATAACATCATGGAGCTTACGTCGACCCAATAGCTTTGTAGACCATTTTTGATCCATATTGGTTTCCAATTCTCTATTCTGCTAATTCTTGAGCTGGAAAATCGCCACCGGAGTGAGGCACGTACGGCCGGGTATTTCGACCAAAGGAGGTCCGCGGGATCATGAAATTCCATGCCGGGATGCGATGTACAGTTGAAGTCTCCTCCAAGAAAGATCTCGCTCGCAAAATTCGACAGGGGAGTGCGACACTGCAAAGAACTTGTATGTTGACCTTCTTGTCGTGAGAGATATACGCATTCACCAACTGGACAACCCTATCGCTAAGGATAAAGTATATCGAAGCGCCGAAGCCTGCAATCAAGTCGCAGAGGACTCCAGCGTCTACAGGATGCCCCGTCTGAGCGCATATGGACCCGCTTCCCAGTTCAGCCCCATTTCTGATCCGATACGGTCATGTTTGAATAATTGGGGCACTTCTTCGCATATACACTTATTTTTTAAATGCGCTGTAAGAATCTGTGTGGATATTTTTGCACAGCTTTTTCAGCATTGGTGCCAAATTTCCAAATTATCCAAAATTCACTATACAACTCACTGCATCTGCAACCTGCCCTCAAAATGTAGACAATTCGCCAAAAAAAATTTATACAAACAGGAACTAAGCTTGCTGCACTTTTGAATCTTTGTACACTATCGGTTTTGGGTAGCCTGCTATATAAGAAATATATCAACTTGGCTGCTTTAAAAATTGCCACTTTATAGGGTTGAAATTTCTATTCAGAACGAAAAGTGAGAACCGAATTGGCTGAGGTAATAAATGCAGTGAATACTCCCAACAATAATGACCTAGTAATGATAAAAACACAATAGCATTGCGAGTAATTAGAGAAAAATAACCGTGGGAACTTTGGGAACCTATTAAAAATGTGCATTGTCTCTAGCGTGCTGTATTCTGCGTCACATAACAATTTCCCATGTCCAGAGTTCAGATTCTCTTACTCACTTTTTTCAAAAAAAAATTTCCAAAGCACTTCAAGTCTGCGGACACCCACTATTTTCAATCTCCACCCGAATATTACGCGACAAGTCCATTAGATTGATTAGTAATCACTCGTTAATTTGCTTTCAGACACAGGAGACACTTTACACTCCACGCCCAGCTAATGCTAATCACATTTTCTTCATTAATATTTTACATTAAAATAATAAATTAATTGGCTCCCGTATAACGAGAAATTGACAAACTTACACTTTCTTGTCACGCCCAGAAATAAGCTCCGAATTTTGTTGCATGCTTTTGCGTGCGTTTACCAACACTCCTCGCAATCACAACACTCCCCACCGTCTTCTTCTTGTAAGGTGCCTATAAACCTGTCATTTTTACAATGCGTCCTATTTAAACCTTACAATTGTAAAATTTCTTCACGCACACAAACTTTTTTCTTTTCTTTTCCTTCCTCTTCTTCTTTTTCTGAGGAGCAGCAACTAGCAAGTGGAGTGTTTTGTATTTTTCAGACAGAAATTGTTCGAAGTTTTATAGTGAGAATTTTGGATTTAGTCTTAAATAACAACCTATAAAATATATTAACAACGATACAGATGATTTTGCAATAATTTTTTCACCTATGGAAAGAAAATAGAAAATGGTAGGAACAATGTTGCGTTTCAATAACTTCCGCAACATATTGCCAGCTTTTCTTTGTATGTTTCTACTTTTACCATGTTGATATCGCAAAATGTCATCTGAGGTTCAGTTGAATTTTTGAATTTTGGTGTACAAGTTGTCTTTTTACAACTGCAATTTAAATTTGACGATTTCTAGGTTTTGGTTTTGTACGAATCTGGTGAGTGGGAGGAACCTCAAAACCAATTGGGCGGTGCTTCCAACAAAGTCCCAGAATCAAGAAGAAGAAAAAGTATCAGAACAGAAAGGTGGGAAAGTTGTTTTTGTGATGCAAAAGAAATGAAATGAAATATACAAATTCGAAAGAGAAAAGACCTCAAGAAATTACTACGTGGGGGCATAAGTTCAACACTCAGCGCTTCATCGAGCATGAATTTGGAAAGTCATTCGTTTTTAGTTGATGATAGCGGGCAAAGGTGACGATTGTGACTCTTTACTACTCCAGGAAATTTGTATCCAAATAAAGTTAGTTATATTTTTGTTGTGAATTAAAATAAATAGCAAGTAAAATGGCAAAAGGAAAATCGTCATCATCTGCTACACAAAACACAAATAATACGCCATCCTTACTTACAAAACTTTATTTATTCGGTTATAATGGGGGTCAGGTTGTTGGGTAAGATTTACGTCAGCGGTATTTAAATTTTAAGTGTAAAAACAACTCTCTAATTCAGGTGGAGTTATATGTTGTATCAGCTCATAAACTACTATGTAAGTGATGTGTCCAAAACTCAGACCCTATGGGATTATATTGGTTGGACTGTTATCATTTTTCAAAATGCGGCTATCTTAGAGGTGAGTGAAAGTTTCTCATTTTTCGTGTTAAGTCAGCGATTTCTATTAAAAACCTCTTACTATGCAAATTTGAAGACTATAATTTTACATGTTGCCCGTCACTTTATTTTGCATTTCCTGTGTTCATGCATTTGCAGAAAAATTAAAAATACAATTTTGCTCATAAATTTTTCATATGGACCTATTTAAGTATGCTAGAAAAGCATTTAAATTATTTATAAATGAATTGTTTTACATCTTATCCAAAAACTATTCAGGAACTGTAAAATAGAGAAAACTATTCGGCCCAATAAATTTGGTACCGGCCCATTAAAAATTCGTCCCCGGTTAGAATAAAAATTGTGCGGAAATAATTGAGATACACGATTACATTCAGTTAATAAATAGAAATGAAAAGTTAATAATATGATTCATTGTATCAAGAACTTCGGCTTAAGTCTGGTTTTAAATCGTTTTTGAAAGACCACCGATTGTGGGACGTGATCCCAACTTGCGAGAACAACCAAGGAACTGTGGAGTGGCGACCACCATACGTTAGTTCAACATCAAAATTTCTCCTTACTTTACTGGTGTACATTCTCGTAGGACGTAGCTTTTTGAAGGCAGAAGACCAATACAGGATGCGAAGAAGAAGCGAAAACCATGAAACACTTCTTGTGCCACTGCGCGTCACTTTGGGAAAAATATTTAAACACTTGGCACATCACTTTCTTTCTTCGCTACCGCAATATCATTAGAAATACAGTAGAACTGGTTCGGGTACACCGAAGTAATCACTGAGTCTTCCAGTCCTTCCTTTCTTGGAATGATGCGCGGTACAGACCACCTCCAACTGAAGTGCAAGTCTGTCTGACCCTCAATCGCTATATTAAAAACCTCTAAGAAATCAGAAATCAACAGATCCCGGTAACGTATGAAAAATTCTGGAGTCAGGGATCAGTTCCTCGAGGAATGTAAAAACTCTGTCCAATGATGCCCATCCACTTGCAGTCCGCCTGCAGTCGAAGGCACCGGCCCGCAAATTTCTACACACATATGAAGGTTGCCGGACAAGCAATGCCTGTAGCCCATCGAAACTGATAAGAAAATGCCTGTGTGCATGGCCTTCAGGCAGGATTTCAAACAAGTTTGATATTTTCCACAGTCCATGAAAAATATTGATGCGATATTTTCATATTCCATTCTTATTGTGTAATTTTCTAAATTACATTATAGCGAATGGATAAAAAGGAAGCGTTTATAGCAGAATTTATAGACATTCATGGGCGTCATAATGCTTTATGAAGTGTTTCTGGGATAGGGCGCTTCGAGAGAAGGAATACAAAGAGCTCCTAGCATTCTACAAATAAAAGTTGCCACTCTGCTGAGAAACAAACTGATCGATCTGACGATTTCAGTCCTAATGTGTGGCGAAACTAGAGGGAATCTGCCCGGGCGCAACCTGACAGTGCACAGCCTGAGGGTCTGAATAATATGTGGCCGACATCAGGCAAAGTCGTCAGTCCAGATCTGACAGGCCACGGCCTGCAGGCGGACTGTAAATGGATGAACACTATAAGACATCACTTCCGAGAAAGAGGAAACGATGAAGAGACTCATCCATGGACAAGAATGCATGCTGGTGACGTCGTTTATCCACCAGTTAGTCTCCGTCAAGAAATTGCCTAGACTCATACATTATTGAGTTGAGTTCCACGGAAGCAATGCGTTTTCTTTTTGTCTGAAAGAAGTACTCGATTGGGGTTTACACCTTCCACAACTAACGTGCTCTGGAACCAGAGCACAAGATCCCAGCTCCAAGGTCCAAGAGTAACTGTAGCTGGGTTGGAAGAAACATTTCAATCCGGGATACGTCGGTCATCACACAAGAAGCCTTGTACTGACTCCTACTGAAACGCATTCTCGTCAAAGAAATGAATCTATGGCTTAGAAACATTCGATAACTGGCTGAAAACCAGGAAAGTTTCCTTCATCCCCCGTCAGCCGTGACAAAACTCGATGAATTCCTCTTTGAACTGCTCTGAATGCTGAAAATCCAATCATCACAAAAAGGCGCGATCACTGATGGAATACACTTCACGCTTGCCATTGGAGCGCTATTCTTGACGAGTGTAACATTGACAAGGCTGTTATTTCCAGATCTGGTAGCTCGTGTACTCAGTCGTCATGGTTTAACAGAACTCTAAAGTATTTCAAGAATATGAAGAGCAATGCTGATGGAACGTCCAGATCGGAAGTCATATAGGTGATCATGATTAGGTCGAATGCCTCGAGGCATACAAAAACCCTTCTTCTGCTGGTCTGGTCGAATTGGAATTTGACTTTGCTAATGATGGAGTTGGAGTTTGTTGCGAGCTTCAGTATAGATCTGTTTTGTTTCCCAGCAATTGTTCGCCTTATCACCGAAAAGCTGCTTCGTTGTCTTTCGTAGCCCTGGAACAATCTTCTGTACACCAAGAGTTGTCACCTGGTCTAGGACTTTTATAACTATGACTGTAATAAATAATATTGGTCAATATTTCACAGCAGAATTCAAAGTTTTTAATTGGAAAATAAGCGATTCAATTTATTTCCTTGAAAAGTTTATTGAGCCTAGACCAGGGGTCAGGAAACCGCGGCTTGTAAGTTCCAGCTTGCAGTCCTTTTTATGATATCTATCTATTGCGTTCTATTAATAAAATAAAGGATCAAATAAAGGCGCATAAATTCAAGATATCTTCACTTATCCCTTGCGATTCTTTTAATTTGTTGGTTGTGACATATTTTTATGTGTAAGTGCAAGTTTTTAATACCATCCAAAATAATTGATTTCTAATTAATTTTCTCTTTATCTTTATTGCAGATATTCAACGCAGCTCTTGGTCTAGTTAAAAGCAATCCAGTCATAACAACTTTTCAAGTGTTCAGTCGAGTTATGGTCGTTTGTGGTGTAGTAATGGCCACTCCAGATGCTAAAGTCTCACCTGGCCTACCATTGGCCCTACTCGCATGGTCTATCACTGAAATTATTCGTTACGGATACTACGCCTTGAACATTATTAACCTTGTACCATATTTTCTCATTTGGTTACGCTATACAACATTTATTGCTTTGTATCCGATCGGCGTTACCGGAGAACTTCTGTGCTTCTACTGGGCCCAAGACTATGCTAAGCGTCATACTGTGTGGACGGTCGAAATGCCAAATCCAATAAATGCCACATTCTCCTATTTCTATTTTCTGTGGATTATTATGTTATTGTACATTCCGATCTTCCCGCAAATGTATTTACACATGTTTTCACAGAGGAAGAAATTTATTGGCGGAGGCTCATCAAACCCGAAAGCTGTCAAACAGAGATCGAAAAATTGTTAATTCACATTTGAATTTTATCCTTTTATACAGTTGTATTGTTTTAAATATATAACGGGTTTAGTAGTGTATGTTTTTATTAAATAAAGTTTTTCTTATTATTTCATAATTTCAACTGGGACAGAGGATGGGAGGGAAACCAGCAACCGCTGTCCAAGCCAGGTCCATGATCAATCAGACGGCGCACGGGCGTGTTGAGGTTAGGATCTTGCTGGCGGCAAGTTTTCTCTGTGCCGAAGTTGGAAGTTATGTGCAATTAAAAAGTCTTTTGTTTGTTTACGCTTAAAATTGTAAATTTCTTCTTACTAAAAAACGTAAAAAAGGAAAAACATTGTACAAAACTTCAGATCTTCGGCAGCAGTGGATTTGCATCATCAAAAAAGAGCAGGGGTTATCCGCGGGCCACGGGGGCAGAGAGACAGCCAAGTTAGTTATTGAAAAGCGCAGCTTTTATGATTTGAACTAATTAAATAAGGCCTAAAAGAAGTGGATGATCCCCAAGCAGGCATGCGTTGAAATTTGTTACTTTCTGTAAAAGTAGCACAAATCGAAGCTAGGATCATGTTCAATTTTACTCGGTCCTGCGAACCCCCCTCTGTTTATTTTTATGCCAAATCTAGTAAAGATTAACTAGAACGCCCGTGACTTCCAATCCACAACCCCTAAAAACCAGAATCTGAAAAAATAAGACAATAAATTTTCTTAAAATCAAAATTCAGGCCATTTCTGTCATTACTAAAGTACAAAATATACAAAAAATTCTTTTAATCTGGTAATTCCCCATTTGAGGTGAAAATCCTGTACTCTACTCACCCACACATGTCACCCGCAATTCCAATTTCCAGGAGTCTGTACTTAGCCTGGACATCTACCAAAAAACCAGAAAATTTGCTTGTTCCCAATTATGGGCCCCTGGTGTAAATCGAGAATTTGCGAGATTTACGGGGTCAGCCGTTCGTCACTGGAAGGATTTGCTAAATTTCGGTTTTAGCGAGTTTTAAGTCCTTTTTGAGCAGGATTTTTTTATGAAATTCATAGAGCGTAAGCTAATCCTTGTCTGGGGATATGATTTCAGTATTTTGGACAAGGATAACAGGCAAGGAATACCTAAAAACTATTTTAAATTTGTTTTTCTTGAATAAAAAGGACCTCGTCCTTTCTAACTTGAATTTCTTCCTAATATGACAAAGTTCCGAATGTCCTCTAAAGATTTCAAGTGGTTCCGGCCGAATTGGACAAGGATCTTGCCCTAAATATAGGATGCAAGCAGTTTTATATTTTTGATTATCCTGGACGACTCATATCCTTTTGAGCGAAAATTTTTTCACCAGGATTTACATAATATCCGTCCCCAACAAATGAGACAAGTTTTATGAAATTTGGGCAAGGATAACCCAGAAGGATAATGAGAAAAAGCTTAAAACGGGTTTTTTACAAATTAAAAGGACATTATCCTTTCTGATTGCAATTTTTCTTTATCACGATTGAGAGGCAGAGGTCTCTTACGTATCGCAAGTAGTTTGGGTTAATTTGGACAAGGATAACGCCCAAAGGAAGCGTGCAAACTTTCTAGCCTTTTTCGTTATCCTGAAGGATCCTCATCCTTTCAGGACGAGTTTTCATCGCCAATGCTAAGATCTTGAGCCGCCCAAACAAAATATTCAATTTCATCTCCCTCCGATAAGGATAATGACCTAAAAATTACAAAACCAATTCTTTCATATTTCTCTTATTGTCCTTGCAAGGATAAACGTCCTTTCTTGCAGAATTTCAGTCCAGACGTGGCTGAAGGAGTCCTAGAAAGATATCGACAATCATACGCATCCTGCACGCAAGGATAACGCAAGAAATCGCCAAAATTGAAATCCCCTCAAAACCGGCAAAAATCGGGCTTAAAAACGCAAAATTTGCGATTTTCACCAGGGGCCCATAACTGGTAGCAAGCAAGTCGCCAAACGAAAATTGCGATTTTCTGCGTGAAAACAAGGATTTTTTGTGTCGTTTTTTCGCAGGATGCAATGTAAAAGGATTGCCCCAACTTTAGGAAAGAAGCAGGACCCAATTCCGTGCCGTAAAAGGACTAAAATTCGAAAAAAGATATGAAACCGGACAGAATTAACCAAGAAAAGGATTTGTTTTGACGGTGTTGCGGTGGTGTCTGAGCAGGAAACTCTCTGAGGACTTTCAAGCCAGGACAAATAACTCCTCTACTCCTCTACCTGGAAACCTGTGCTGTTCTCAATGTTTTTTTCAACGGGATCCTTTTGCAGTGCTGTTCAGGACAGTTTGATCAACCAAAGGGAAAGCGATGACTTGAAACAAAATGAAAATTCCCATTTCGAACACTTTTTATTGGCACATTACAAATTAAAATTTCTAATAATTGCAGCAGATTCAATTCCTTTCCTTAAGAGATGACTTACTGCAGCGCAGGTGTAAGCACGAACTCAACTTCTGGTGATGCACATCAGGATGAAACTCCGCTCCATACTTAAAAAAAGGGAAAGGATAATAAACGCAATCACAAAATCAAAATTTGGTTTGGAGGTTGCGTAATACGAGCCGTCAAGAATCTATCAACGGTGAATGCATCGTCCCAACGCCTCCGACGGCGGCTTAAGGTTCTGTTGAAAAGCAGAACTGTCCTTCGATCGGATTGAGATGTTCCCGCCGACTGTTCCCCACTTGAGCTGGACGTTGTGCTAAAGGATGCAGTGATTTCTTCCCATGTTCCATAGCCACAACTCCTGTTCCCTGACAGCACCTGCACTGATCTCGCAGAATCTGCTAATCTCTGTTTTCACGAATATTTTCAAAAGACGATTGTGTGGGCCTTTACTGCTGAAAATAAGATTTATCATGAGTTTCAGTGTAAAACTTTAGAAAGGTCCTTACATTTGAATTAAGAGCAGTCACTGCCAAGTTTAAAGCGCAGAGGATTGTCATCGACCGAAACTGCTGTACCTGTGGATTCACCGGTACTTGCAGTGTTTGTCCGCACCAATTTCAGCTGAATTCCCATTGTTTCAAAAACGCTTCCTCTTGTCTTCTTGTTTTTCCTGTTTTTGGCATACCTACAAAAATACCACTCGATAAAAAGAAACAGAGCATTCCGCTCTCTACACGCTGGTCTCTAGATCTAGTCCACAGCAGTCCCACCAAAAAGAAACTGTACAAAGTTTCTGGCACACCGAAGCAGGATAAATGATATCCCGTTGTCCACATATTCCTTTTTTCAACACAAAGAATTCTTAAAAACTGGATCCTCTTGCTCTGGTCTCAAGTCTAAAAAACTCCCAGAATGACCTTAGCCACACGCCAGTTGCCTGGATCTAATACAGGCAGGTTATAAAAGACTGTGAGGTATCACGAAATTGTTTTTCTTCTCTCCGTAACTCGCAATTCCTCCAGCAAGCGCACAGCGCACCCACCCCACTCGGATCAACCAGCACAACTGATACAAGAGGATCATCAGTTATCACTGGAAACTGGAAATCAAGAGATCAAAATAATGCCCCACTACACTAACAGAAGTTAAACGAAATGGTTGGTATTTTGTACCGCTCCAACCGGCCTTGCCATACACACTCTACTCCTATGCAAAATTGAACTTTTACCTAGGGGCAAAAATGGTCTGAAGCGACTTGAAATTAATAAATAAAGCAATGGGATTGTTGTGAAAATTCCAAAAAAATCCAAAAAAAACTATTTTAGTTACCTAAAAATTTAAAATCTGCCATAATTCCGGACAAGTCAAAAAAATTTACGAAATATCCAAAATTATTTTGAGCAGGTAATTCCTTTTTTGAGGTGTAGTAAAACATTTTCGTGGCCATTGGAAAATTTCCAGGCGTCCGTGGACCACCAACCACCAAACCAACCTAAAATGCTTGCTCTCGAGTATGAGCGCCTGGTATAAATTGAATATTTTCTGCCACCGCTGGGTCGTTCCACTTGAATTTGAATTTTATCAAGTTTATGGTCCTTTCCAAACAGGAGTTTTGATTGTGATTCTGACAGCTTTTAACCTGGTCCTTGTTTGAAAATATATTCCACCAGTTTTAGAAGAGATAACACAGCCAGGGACAATAAAAAAAACCATTGAGATTGGTTTTTTCTGGAATAAACGGAATCTCTAGACTTTCTGATCTAAATTTTCTTCTGTAAGACGAAGATTAACTTATTCCTCTACCTTCAAGACGAAAGCAAATTGATGGATGTGATTTATGATGGACGTCTGGTGGGATACTCCTCTGCCAGGTCCAGGGTAGATTTCTAATTTGGTGTGCAGAACAAACGTTCGGAATTTTTTTTGGATCAGTCTTTCTATCGAACCTGTTGATAATGCATCCCTCCGAATAGATTTTGGCAAATTTTCACTTGTCTGTCGCATAAAATGTTGTAGTAGAGACCTGTACAAAATACATACACGGAAATATTGATAAAAATATATTTTTCTTCAGGATATTTGTAGTTCACTTTCTTACGTCTCAAACTTAAAAAATAAATAAAAAAATTAACTCAATCTCAATCGTTTTTTTTCGTTGTCCCTGGTTGTGTTATCTTCCTCCAAACAACATTTTTAAGAGTTGTATTTTCTGAGGTGCAACAGATGAGGAAAATCAAAGTGGACCATCAATTTCCGAAAAGGAAAAGGCGTATTCCGTCAATAACAAAACAGAACATAACAACAGGGTTAGGCTACAGAAGCTGTGTTCTTTTGGGATTATCCAAAACAACGGAGATTACAGGCCGAATAAAATATAAAAGCAAGCATTTATGAAAGTATTCAAATATGGCAGTTGAAAAATGCATATCAAGTCGGAAACTAGACCAGTATGGGTTATTGCGTTGAATAACAGTTTCGCCAGATTTACACCACACACGTTTCCCTGGATTCGAAACATAGGAGGAGGATTCATCAATAAAAATAACACTGATCCAGTCTTGGTGGTGTTTATTTTCTGCAGCCCCCCATCTCAATCTTTTCTGGTATGTGCTTCGCCAAAACCCCCGGGAATATACTTACAAGCCGTGAACCAGAGAAAATAACGCACAGAACTACGAGGTGTAGGCCCTAAATTCAGATCAAATTGCATTAATTCTTATGGGAGAATTTTTTGGAGGAATTTTTTTAGTTGAAACTGGCGTAGCTCCGCAACTATTCTTCCTACTTAAAAATAGTCTTCTAAAAATTTTAAGTCTTATATATCTACTTTCTATTGGTGTAAAAATAATTATAGTATATAAGTTGTTATTATGCAAATTTTTGCATCCAAATAAACTCTTAACGATTTTTCTTGTAACTGGATCGTGAGCTCTGACTCGCTTTCTGCTGGGTGCCGCTGGTACTGGTACATAAGCGAGAAATGGTTGTTAGATTTTTGTTTGGACTGAAAATTTTATGTAATTTTGTTAGGCAAGACATATTAAATTTGATATCATCAGAAAGGCAAAGAACCGGGCTTTAATTGCTTGAAAGATAATTTTGCCGTAGAATGAATAGTTTAGGCACCATCAGGTGATGAACAAAAAGGTTTATCGTGTTGTCCATAAGAATCAATGCAATTTGACTGAACTCGAGGTGACTATACCTTCACATAGAGAATTTCTGCTTCATGGCTTGTTAAGTATATATCCCGGGGATTTTGTTGTATTTTTCAGAAATACTAGATATAAACTTAAAAAAAGCTAACGAATAGGGTTACATGATGTGGGTTCACCTTTTAAAACGTGCACTCAATACTTCAGTGCTTGGCATCTCCTTGCCAAAAAAATATATTTTTACATTGATTTATGAAAAACAATTTTAATACAGAATAGATTTTCACAATAATCTATTTTACGTTAAGTCTATTATGTACAGTTGCGTTGCTCCAACTCCCAGTTTTAGCACTTAATAAATACAGAACCAATTGATTTACTTTTCGAGCTACTTTCCATTGATTCCCATTAACAATGGAAAAATGTTTTTATTTACAAAAAAAAAAAACAAAAAAGCTGTAATGGTGTTACACTTGTAACGAATATCAGATCAGAAATTCTATAACGATGCGTTTTTTTCTTTCTAAAAACAAACCGAACTACCCTACCTAAATGTATTGAGGTAAAAATGTTTTAGTCATCACTTTCAGCTTGGTATCTCAGTTATTTCTACTCTAGTATCATTTTCTTGTTTAATTTCCACAACATTAACGTCCATATAGTGATCGACATGTTTATCACTTGTAAGAAGATGCAGAAGTGGAGGACCTTTTGATCTAAGGCGATTTTCCTGTTTTGCATGAGTGTTCAGATGATTCTTTAGATGATGTTTTTTCGCAAATCGTTTTCCACATTTCTCACATCTACATCACATGATGAATAAGTAGAGCAAAATGCCAGTGTTAAGGAGTAGAATACTTACTCGAAAGGTTTCTCTCCAGTGTGTGTAAGCATATGACTTGTAAGACCATAAGAGTAGGCAAATGCTTTACCACATGTGTCGCATGCATATGGACGCTCTCCAGTGTGTGTCCTGCAATTAAAAATGGCATTTTTTTAATTAAGTGTAAGGTAAAAACGAAGTAATAATATTAAATTTATACTTCTAGCCATTATTTTCCCTACAAGTGGGATACAGAAACTGATCGCCTAAATTGTTAACTGGCCGCAAAAATTACGTTCTTAAAAAAACAACCATAATGTCGAGGGGGAAACATTTGTAAAAATATATATCAAACCCTAATGTAGTGTGTTTTTGGAGAAGCATTGTCACCTATACAGGGTGTCCCAGAGACAGTAATTGGAGACCAGGACGTCGATGTGGTTTCAGAAAGACAGTGCACCACCTCACTACTCTAGTAAAGTTCGTCGCCATTTGGATCAACAATTTCCATGTCTCTGGATTAGCTGCGGAGGACCTATTGCTTGACCCAGCCAGATCACCTGACTTGGCATCTCCAGATTTCTTTTTTTCAGGCTTCCTGAAAGACGTGACGTTGTGTTTCGTGATCTTCCAAGAACGCGCAAAAACATGAGGGAGAGAATTACATGAGAGAGAGAATTGCAGGGAAATAAGTCCGAATGTGTTGAACAAATGCGTGGAGAATTTTGCAAAAAGAGTAAGAATTCTGTCGTGACCATTAGGGACATGATTTAAAACAGCATTTGTAATTTAGAATCGCGCACACGCAAACACACACCGACCCTTTTCAGGGTCAAATGATCTGCAAAGCCCGATCGCGCAATATCCTCGTGGCGCACATTGGGTAATGTAATGCTAATGCCTAATGCCGACGGCCAAAACCCCCGGGACATATAAAACACAAGCCACGAAGCAGAAATTGCAACTCACACATTAACTGCTTTTTATGAACGTCTTAATATAGAGAAAGTAGACCGATGACTCATGTTCGGACTACTTTTCTCTTTGTTCCTATTTTAAAAGCGTTCATAAAAAACTATTTCATACATGTGCAAATCCCACTTCATGGCTTGTATTTTATACTCCCGGGGGTTTTGCGACGGCACAAAAATACACATACAACCACAGGCGTGCATGTATTGTTGTTAATATTTTTGATCCTACCTCATCTCTTGGAGAGAAGGTGGAAAAGGTCCAGTTCAATATCATTGGATAGCTTTTTAGAGAATATTGAATACATTT
Organism: Dasypogon diadema; assembly: GCA_006980735.1. Lineage (NCBI taxonomy): Eukaryota > Metazoa > Arthropoda > Insecta > Diptera > Asilidae > Dasypogon > Dasypogon diadema. The sequence continues at coordinate 15,461 of QYTT01082256.1, forward strand.
TTGTCTTATTTTTTCGCGCAACTAGAAAAATCGCAATTTCTCCATTACAGTGCCATCTATCGCGAATTGAAGAATGTTTCAAATAAAACCTAGATATTTTGTAGCGTAGAATCCGAATCTACAATAAAAGGTAGGTGTTCCTATTTCGAATTTTAAAGAATGGAGGACAATACAGACCCCTGCGGTACGCCGACATTAATATTATGTCTTAGAAATAGCATCGTAAAATGTATAATAATACGGATAAAACGATTTGAAATGAAACTTCCGATCCAAATAAGAAGAGAGGGATCAAAACCAAATGCTGGAAGTTTTGCTAAAAAGGTAAAGTGCCAAATTCTGTCGAAAGCCTTCAAGATGTCAGGCAGAATTATCCACGATTTTCCAAAGTCGAGGAAACAGTAATGCCAATGCTCAGTAAGGAACGATAGATCACCAGTCGAGCGCCGGGCTCGAAAGCCAAAACATCGGTATGGGTATAGAAAGTAATCCAGCAACGACAGATTGAATTACAAAAGATACAAAAGCACTCCCCACAATATTATTGAGTAAAAAAACCCTCGTAATTTTTGCATGTGAAAAACAGTAAAACATCGAAAGACACATGGAAAAAATTGGTAGAGGTGCATTCTTCAAGTATATCAGCTAGAAAAGTGTTCTTATTTAAATTCGCTTGCCGAATACTTGCTGTCGGGCGCACCTTTGCCGGAACATATCGTACACAAGGAGCATCTCGTCGGTAAGATATTCGTCGCGAAAGGATTAAATAACCGCAGCCGAAAGTATGATGAGGACTTGATATTTGTAGGGTAGGGATTGATCTGTAAAGGCCGGCGTTTTTTTTGTCTACATGTCTACATGCAGCAGAATTCCTGATACGCTTTTACAGTATCCATGAAATGCGTGACTGGCAAATCTATAAAGAAAATTGGCCCAACTACTTTTTCTTGGTTTAACGTATTTGGTGTAAGTGTTTTGAATCCTAGAATTGGGACTGAAAAGCGCTGCACTAGTGAAACCCCCCTCTCAGAGCCTTTGTCCATCGAAATCGACTTTGTATACTCGCATTCCGTACTGTGTACGCCATATCTAAGGAATCAAATCGGCTGTTCTTCTCGATATTTATCAAGAGTTAAAGAACAGCAACAAAGAGCATGCACCCACCGCTATCGCTTGAATCTATGACTTATGGTGGGATTTGAGTTATCACAACAATGCAGTACATCAAATATGTGAATTACATTAAAGTTTGGGTTTAATATCGGGAAAATTATCCTTAAGTCGTTGCAGGAAGCCCAGATACTTCACCGCATTCCCCGCAATCGGAAAGATTAATCCATCAAACTGTGATTTTTGGATACCTGAACGCTAAGATGTTCAAATTAGAAGGGTTTGTAACGCCCAACCCAATTAAAAACAATTCCAATGAGAATCATTATAGATAAATCCTTTAAAAAATTAACATCCCTTACAGCTCACATTTCTCGAAAACAAATTTTAACTAACGAGAGTGAAAATAATAACAACACACTCACCTTTCATGTTTTATCCGACTTCCAAAATCTGAAAAACGACGACCACAAAAACGACATGGATATGGTTTTTGTCCTGTATGCGTTCTCATGTGACACTTTAACTCCACATTCAAAACGAAGGCTCTTCCACAGATTCTATAAAAAGAATCATCATTTAAGAAAAAAAAACTTAAAATCTAATTAAACTTTCAGACATACTCGCAAGAAAAAGGTTTTTCATTTCGATGTCGTCTCATATGCGTTTCTAATGAATGTTTATGTTTGTAGGAATTACCGCATATTTCACAAATGTGCATTGCTTTTGGTGCTCTATTTCCCTGCCTGTTTATTTTCACTTCAGGTGGTTTAATTCTCTGTTTTATTGTTTCTAAAGCAACATTTTCCTTTTCTTTGTATTTATTATTTATGACTAGGTCGTTGTCGGAATTTAATACAGAAATGGATTCATTATCAACATCATTAATTTTAACGGTAAAATAGTTTTTACCATCGTCTATTATCACATAATCTTTTCCAGCCACCTTAAAATGTTCATTTTAAACATGTGCTCATTAAAATTTACTAAATTTCATTACCAAATTGTGTCCGTCACTGATTTGAGAGTTGGTCTCATCTTTGTCAGATCTTAAAGAGGTCTCATACATTGATGTCTGTAAAGAAGAAATAGTGATAAATCTGATCTAGTCAATTCTTTCATTTAATTAGTTCTGTTTTTTATATATTCAACTCGTGACTATAAGTTTTGATCCTGTTTGCGTTAAGTGCCGCCGGTGGGTGGCTGGGTTGAAGCGCACCGCTGCAGATTTTCTCCTCTGTTGGTGTGGGATCAAATTCTGCACAGTGCGCAGCTTTAAATATCTGGGTACCAGTGATTGAAGCAATTTCAACAAAATAACACATTCCTAATTTTAAGGTATCAAAAAAAATTCTTACTACCCTGCGAGAGCAATCAGAATCAATTTTGCTGAAAAATAGACGACCAAAAACAAAGTGTGGCAGCAGAAGTGAAGTGACCAACTTCATATACACAGAAGGTGCAAGTATACAAGGCCGATAGCCAGAGCCGACGAAGCCCACCACAGATTTTAGATAGACTTGCGTTTATATGGTCAGAGAACTTCATATTATTGTTTAATATAATTCCTAGGTCTTTTACTCTACTCTCAAAGGGAATTGTGACGCCATTCAAAGCTATGGGCGGTAACGAGCCAATGTCTATCTGAGTAAGGAAAATAGGAATGCATTGCGTTTTGGTCACGTTGAATAACAGATCATTCTTCACAGACCAATTTTGAATATGTCGCAAATCATAATTAATTTTCTCAATGTATTCCCTAGCCAGGCCAATAGGATGACTTAAGTACACCTGTACATCGTCCGCGTATAAGTGGATTTTCACAGAATGAACCACTGTCTGGAGATCATTGATGTACAGACAAAACAGTAGGGGTCCAAGAATAGATCCCTGGGGAACGCCCTTATTTAAGTAAAACATACCACGCAAAATGACTCTTTGAGACCTTTTCGATAGAAAAGTGCAAATAAGGGAACAGGCGGACCAAGAAAAGCCGAATTGGGCAGACAACATGTTGATAAGTATTTTATGACAGACACTGTCGAAGGCCTTAGAAAAATCAAGCAATAAAAGAAAACTCACTCAGCCCTTAAGAAGAGCTACCTCACAACTGTGACCAGGACGAAAACCCGAGTGCCAGTGGCTTATTAACTAGTTGGTGTGCAATCCACCCAAAACAGTTTCGATAATATAGAAAGGGATTTGAAAACGAAACAGCAGATATATAACGAACGAAGTACAAAACATTGTGCAAAGTAAGGATAGTAAATTGATTAATCCATTTGTTTATGTCTGTACTATATAATATAACAGTAAACATAGCTTACTTGATCTTGTGGCGATGAAGGCATTTCTACTTGTTCAACATCCTCGAAATCTTCAAGTTCACATACATCTTCAATTTCTTCTAAATCCATTTTGGTATCATCTTCCAATTTTTCTGGTTTTATTTCTGTTTTTGGAATGCGTTTAACCTTCAAACCTTGAGGAGGTTTGTATTTATATATTTCACCATTTGCAGATATTACTAAATCGCTCACAATATTCCCCTTTACAAATGACTGAAGTACAGCATCTGAACTTTCACAATTACTGCGAAATGTGTATGCAATTCTTAAATCTGTTAAGCATTTTGTACATATGTTTTCTGGTAGATTAACTCCACGTTCGATCTGGTAAAGAAAACAAAAGAAATATTTAATCATTAATATTGAATTATGTATAGAAAAAGTAAGTAAATTTTATTTCATTACTTGTTAGACTTAACTAAATAGATAAACCCAGATACCTACTGCTGCCTACAGGAAATAATTATCATACACGACGAAAAAGTTTAGGACATAGTTCAACGGAAATGTCTATCAACTGCAGAAAGTAACGAGGCTTGTTATGAGAAGAATCAGTGCCTCATTTGCTTGTTTCGTGACACTGAAACTTAAATTTTCCGCGTTTTACTCTTTATCTAAATTTTATTTGCGTTTATTGTAGTGGTCCATAACACTTAAAAAGGAGATTAAGGTCGATAACACGCTGAAACATCAAATTTAGTAATGTGGGTAATTAAGAATCATGTTCGGAAAAATTTTTTACGCCAAAAATGCCCAAAAGGGAATTAGTGTGTTTGAAAGTTTGACTCATGCCAATCGCGACAGAGCGCTTCGACTCAAGAATGGCAAAAATTTTGACGCGGAATTGCTATATGCATGTGCGAGAGAGGCATCTATACTGGTAGCTAGTATTTCTCGCTATCTCCTCACTTCTGATCAGTATTCGTTCCAGTTACTCAGTCTCTCTCTGGTCTTTTTGGGGTTTTCTGTGTCGCTCAATCCTCCACTAGGCATTATTCCGTGAAAAAATTATTTTATTCGTTAATAATCCCGGGTACACCCCCAGCACAGCGTTCGTACCAGCCCCCAAACCGGCAATTTTGGATCCACAAAATGTAGCATGAATATCTTCCCCCGTGGAATTCAGAAAGTTAAAAAAGAAAGGAGAAGGACATTGTGAGAAAATGAACAAACATAAGGAAAACGCTAACAGCATTCGACTATGAAATGCAATGAAATTTACGGGACAGCAGATAAACTGTTGACAAAGATGAACATGGGACGAGGCTTGCACATGGCGAATGTAAGCTTTTGGATATTTTACTAAAATTCAAAGACATACCACAAGCATTGAGATATAGGCAAAGAATTTGAACAAGACTTACAGAAGGCGGATGCCTGAAAATAAACAAATAGGAAAATTTAGAGAAAATTTTATTAAGGTTTTGTATTTGAGAATTTAGATGGAAAAATATGTGAAACGCGAATATAATCAGATAAATATCTCTTTTTGAGATCTCGAAAGCATTGGAAAGTAATAAAAGATTTTGACGAGGCTTACACAGGGCAAACGAAATGGAATTAAGCAATTGGGGAATTATCAAAAATTTCTATCAAGAACATGTGAGAATTTTACGTTTGAGGGGGCTTTTATCAATAAATGTGAATCTATTTAGAGATTTTGGCTAAAAGAAGTGTGAAACGTGAATGTAACAGACAAACATCTCTCTCTGAGAATACGAAAAATACATTGGATCATCCCAAAGTGTAAGATGAACATAAAGCAGACAAAATCTAGAAGTTTGGAACTCTGGCTGATAGTGGAAACGC